>CAKNYM010053000.1:286913-348720 GCA_932195095.1 Andricus curvator
ATTTAACTATTCCTTTTTAAGTTGAAAATTTATCTTTTTTAGTAGAAAATTCAATTTTTGGTTGAATCTTTGGTTGAAACTTCATCTTTTTTAGTTGACATGTTAGTTGAAAATTTTTCTTTTTGGTACAAATTTAATCTTTTTTGTTTAACATTAATTTATTTAGTTGAAAAATGAACTATTTTGTTGAAAATAATTTCATTTGTTGACAAATGTATCATTTTTATTTTAAAGTTCGTACATTTTGTTTAAAATTCGTCTTTTTTGGTAAAAAATACATCTTCTTGGTTGTAAATTAATCCTTTCGGTGGAAAATTTAACCATTTGGGTTAAAATTAATTTTTTTTGGTGGAAAATTGATCTTTTTTGGTCGAAAATTAATCTTCTGGGTCGGAAATGTATCTTTCTGGTTGAAAACTCATTTTTTTGGTTGAAAATTGAATTATTTCATTTTTGTTGAAAATCCATCTTTTTGATTAATAACTCAACTATTTGATTGAAAATTGAGCTTTTTGGTTGAAAGTTAACCTTCTTTGTTAAAATTCACCTGTTTGCTTGGAAATGTAAGTATTTTGTTGAAAATTAATTTTTTGAACCGAAAATTTAACTATTCTTTTTTAAGCTGAAAATTGATCTTTTTTACTAAAAATTTATCTATCTCTTTTTGTGTTGAAACTTGATCTTTTTTAGTTGACTTGTTAGTTGAAAATTTGTTTTTTTGGTATAAATTTAATCTACTTGGTTAAAAACTAATGTATTTTGTTAAAAAATAAACTATTTTTTTTTTAAATAAACTATTTTGTTGGAAATAATTTCAGTTGTTTACAAATTTATCATTTTCATATGGAAATTCGTACATTTTGTTTAAAATTCGTCTTTTTTGATAAAAAATAAATCTTCTTGGTTGAAAATTAATCCTTTTGGTGGAAAATTCAACTATTTGGTTTAAAATTAACTTTTTTTTTGGTTGAAGATTGATCTTTTTTGGTCGAAAATTAATCTCATGGGTCGCAAATGTATCTTTCTGAATGAAAATTCATTTTTTGGTTGAAAATGGAATTATTTCATTTTTGTTGAAAATCCGTCTTTTTGATTAATAACTCAACTATTTGATTGAAAATTGATCTTTTTGTTCGAAAGTTACCCTTCTTGGTTGAAATTCATCTGTTTGCTTGAAAATTCAAGTATTTTGTTGAAAATTAATTTTTTGAACTGAAAATTTAAATATTCTTTTTTAAGTTGAAAATTTATCTTTTTTAGTAGAAGATTCAATTTTTTGTTTGAACGTGCATTTATTACTTTTTTTAATCTGTCTTTTTTGTGTAATTTTGAATAATTCGTTAAGCGCAGAACTACTTTCCTAAAAATTCATTTTTTTAGTTCATGATTTATCATTTAAGTCCAAAAACTTTTTTTTTGTTCCAAATGTTTGGTTGAAAATATAACTAGTTTGTTCAAAATTTATTTTATTTAATTAAAAATTATTTTTACGCTGAAAATTGGATTATTTTATTTGAATATGAAAATATATTATTTTAGGTGATAATTCACCTATTTTGTTCAGAATTCGTCTCTTTTAGTAGAAAAGTAATCACATTAGTTGAAAAATCATCTTTTTGGTTAAAAATTCACTTTTTTGGTTTAAAATTTAAATATATTGTTGAAAATTCGTTTCTTTAATTGAAAAATGATTGCGTTACATGAAAAGTTAACTATTCTATTTTTGCTTGGAAACTTATCCTTTTCAGTTGAAAATTAATATATTTTGTTGAAAATTTTTTTTTGTAGAAAATTCATCTTTTGGGTTGAAAATTCAAACTATTTGGTTAAAAAATAATTTTTTGGTTGACGGTTCATTATTTTATTTACCAATTCATTTTTTGTCTGAAAATTTAACGAGCCCATCTTCTGTGAAAAATTTTTGTTTATAGAAATTTAATCCTCTTGTTTAAAATGCATCTGTCTGGTAGAAAAATTAACTATTTCGTTAAAAAAAATTTCCATTTGTTTGAAAATCCATTTTTTAAATGAAAATTTAATTCTTTTATTTTTGGTTAAAAATTAATTCCTTTAGTTGAATGTTTGTTTTTTTGTTGTTGTTGAAAATTTATCTTTTTTAGTTGAAAATGTGTACTTTTTTCTGGAAAATTCATATTTTGATTCAAGATTGAACTATTTGGTTAAAAATTAATTTTTTTCGTTAAATATTCATCATTTTAGTTCAGAATCTATGTTTTTGGTTGCAAATTTAACTATTTTGTTAAAATTAATTTTTTTTTTATTTTTTCAAATTAATTTTTTTTATACTAAAAATGTAACTATTACATTTTTGCTTGGCAATTTATCTCTTTTGGTTGAAAATTCCTTTATTTTGATGAAAATTTAAATTTTTGGTTTAATTGAGCAGTTTTTGATTGAAAATTAAAACATTTTTTGGCGAAAATATCAACCATTATACTTTTTGTTAGGAATTCTTTTTTTTATCAAAGATTCTTCACTTTGGTTGAAAATTCCTTATTTTTCTTTGTCGAAAATTAATTGTTTTAACTGAGAATTAAATTCTTTCATTTTTTATTCAAAATTGATTTTTTTCAACTATTTGGTTAAAAATTAATGTATTTTATGTACATCTTACGTAATTTGTGGATGATCCCTTATAAAATATAGTATGGCTGTTGTCACTAAAAGTATTTAAATTTAGAAACAAACTTTTTTTCCATTCACATTAAACAATGAAAAATTGGTCAGGAAAAAGTCAGGAAAAGCCAGGAAATTTCCAAATTGGGATTTTATAGCAACCCTGATTAGCGCATTCACCCGCTTCGGAAAAAGGGAGGTATTCATAAAGCAGGAAAGAGAATAACTGCAAATTGGCGCCTAAAGTTCCGCTAATAGAATTTTTCCATTTTTAAACAAAGCTCAGACAATTTTACAATTCTCGTATTCGCGAGTTGCAAATAAAATAAAAAAAAGCTTTAAACTTTCTGGATAACTCTCAAGTACGAATCATTTCTACCAGTGCGAGTAATTTTTCTGGTCTCGTTTTTCTCTGGTTAAACGAGTTTCCGTAAAGTACCCGCACATATTTCACTTTGATGGATTTGACTGTAATTCCTCGTAACCAGTGTCCGAAGAATAACGACCTAGTGGATGTACTTGCAGTTGAGGGAACTTAAGCACCAGCACTCGAGTGCTATGCTTTGATTTCAGAGACTACGTTGGCAATACTGAAAATGGAAGATAAAAAGTGCTGATGTTGCTTGAAAAACAGTGAAACAAATGCTTCCGCTGGGTTTGCATAATCTTCCGGTTCGATGAATTCAATTTATATTTGTGAGTCGCGATCACATTAGTTCCCTATTTTCATTAAATTGTTTCTTGATTCGAACAATTTTATTAAGTAATTCTTGGAAAATTATTTTTGGTCCTTCGAGCCGGATTGGGATTCAAGGCTACGGAAATATGGAAAATTACTTCAGTGGCTGCAGGTCAGGAAAAATATAGAAATCAGGGACAATTTGGCAAATTTTTTTTTTCAGAGAAAAGACAGGGATATTAAAAAAAATTGCAAAAGTCTGGGAATTTCTGTAAAAAGCACACTATGTAACTGTCAAGAATAATGAGGACCACACAGAGAACCTTTAGTCCCTTTTTTACATCTCCTAACATATCTAAGTAATTTGAAAGTACTTTAAAAGACTACAAAGAATTTGAAAAATTGTAGGGTATTTTAAAAGATTTCAAAGAATTTTTAACAGATTTAGATGATTTTAAGGGATTCCAACGGCTTTTTCCAGTTTCAGGGTATCTCAAAAAATTCCACGAAATTTTCAAGATTTTTAAAAAGTTTCAAGGAATTTCAAAAGATTTCGAAGGATTTGCAATATTTTGTGGTAATAAAAAAAAAATCAAGTAATTTACAACAGCTTTATAAAATTGCAAGGTATTTCAAAAAATGCAAAGGATTTGCAATATTTTAGGGCGTTTTGAAAGATTTTAAGGAATTTGTAATTAATGTCAATAATTTGAAGGGATTCCAACGCGTTTAAAAGTTTCTAGCGTATTTTCGAAAATTCCAGGGAATTTCCACAAGCTTCCAAATGTTCCAAAAGATTTCAAAAGATTTAGAAATATTAAAAATTGTTTAGGATTCATAAAAAAATTCCAAGGAATTTTCAACAGCTTTAAAAAATTGCAAGGGATTTCAAAAGATATTGCTTAAAATTCAAAAAAAATTTCAGGAGGTTTAAAATGATTCAAAGGATTTCGAAATATTTCAAAATATTTGGAATATTTTAGAGTATTTTAAAAGATTCCAAGGAATTTTTAATAGATTTTAATAATTTAAAGGTATTCTGGAGGGTATAAAATATATTAGGGTATTTTGATAAATTCCCGGGAATTTCCAAGAGCATTAGAAATTTTAAAAGGATTTTGAATTTGTAATGTACTTCAATACTTTGAAGGGATTCCAAATATTTGAAAGATTTGAGGATATTTCTAAAAATTGTAGGGGATTTCCAAGACCTTTAAAAAGTTTCAAGGGATTTGAAAACATTTTAGAATATTTGAAATTGTTTAGGGTAATTGAAAAAAATGGCAAGAAATTTAAAAAATGTCAATGTATCTCGAAATATTTGAAAGATTTAAAAATATTTTTCAAAATTTATCGAGTTTTCAAGAGCTTTAAAAAGTTTCAAGGGATTTCAATATATTTGAAAGAATTTGAAATATTTTAGAATATTTCAAAAGATTTCAAGGAATTCATTATAGATGTCAATAATTCGAAGGGATTCAAAAGGATTGAAAAGATTTTAAGGTATTTGAAAAAATTGTAGGTAATTTCAAAAGCATTAAAAAATTTCAAAAGATTAAAAAAGATTTCCAATATTTTAGGGCATTTTCTAAATTTGTATGGAATTTGTAATATAATTCAATAATGTGAAGGGATTCTAAAGGATTTGAAAGATTTGAGGGGATTTTTAAAGATTTTAAGGAATTTGCAATGTAATTTAAAAATCTAAAGGGATTCCAAAATTAAAGATTTGAGGGTATTTTAAAAAATTCCACTGAATTTCCGAAAGCATTCAAAAGTTTTAAGAGATTGTAAAAGATTTCAAAAGGTTTGTAAATTTGTAGGGTAATTAAAAAAATGCCTAAAAATTTGTATCAGCTTTATAAAATTGCAAGGGATTTCAAAAGATTTAAAGGTTTTTAAGATATTTTTTAAAATTTTAACGAATTTTCGAGATATGTTCTTTTGAATTCTTTATCAATTCAAAAGAACATTTGGCTGCGGCAGCTTTGAGAATAATAAATAAAAAACTTATAAATTCAATTTTAAGATTTTTTTATTTCATTTATAAAAGATTCTTTATTCTGAAATTTTGACTTAGTATTTTCGCACTAAAGTAGAAGATGCTTTTCCCCCTCAATTGTTTGTTAATCAGCCTCTGTTGATTAAATCTTATTCCGCTTAATCCATTTTATTAAATAGGTTAACAAGAAAATTAAAATTTTACCGGAGTTTCATTTCTTTTTAACCTTTTTTCATTATTTGTTGCTTGATCAGCATCAATTTTCAACAAAATAGTTCAATTTATAACTCAGGAGAAGAACCTTCTTAAAAAAAAAAAAATTTGCAGCAAAATAGTTCAGTTTTGGACAAGTAAATATGTTAATGAGCGAATGAAAATTTCACCCGAGTTTAATTTCTTTTCAAACATTTTTCAAATTTGGGTTACAGTTGTTATGAGTTGGTCCACCAAAGTTACCAGTAAAATGATAATTGTCTCCTGGATTATGAATTCATTATTTTCACATTGAAATAGAAGGTGCTTTTCCCCTTATTTGTTCCTTAATCAGCATCTGTTAATTACAATTGATTCCACTTAATCCACTTTAGACAATAGGTTAATACGCGAATTGAAATTCCACCCTGAGTTTAATTTCTTTTTAAATTTTTTTCAAATTTGGATTACAGTTGTCATGAGTCGGTCCACCAAAATTATCGGTAAAGTGATAATTGTCTCCTGGATTTTGACTTTAGTATTTTCACACTGAAATAAAAAGTGCTTTTCCCCCTCATTTGTTTCTTAATCAGTATCTGTTAATTAGATTTTATTCCGCTTAATCCATTTTAGTGAATAGGTTAATAAGCGAATTAAAATTTCACCCGAGTTTAATTTCTTTTCAAACATTTTTCAAATTTGGGTTACAGTTGTTATGAGTTGGTCCACCGAAGTTACCAGTAAAATGATAATTGTCTCCTGGATTCTGACTTTAGTAGTTTCACACTGAAATATAAAGTGCTTTTTCCCCTCATTTGTTTCTTAATCAGCATCTGTTAATTAAATTTGATTCCGCTTCATCCATTTTAGTAGATAGGTTAATGAGCGAATTAAAATTTCACCCGAGTTTAATTTCTTTTTAAACATTTTTCAAATTTGGGTTACAGTTGTTATGAGTTCGTTCACCAAAGTTAGTGGTAAAGTGATAATTGTCTCCTGGATTATGACTTCATTATTTTCACATTGAAATAGAAGGTGCTTTTCCCCTTATTTGTTCCTTAATCAGCATCTGTTAATTACAATTGATTCCACTTAATCCATTTTAGACAATAGGTTAATAAGCGAATTGAAATTCCACCCTGAGTTTGATTTCTTTTCAAAATTTTTTTAAAATTTGGATTACAGTTGTCATGAGTCGGCTCACCAAAGTTATCGGCAAAGTGATGATTGTCTCCTGGATTTTGATTTTAGTATTTTCACACTGAAATAGAAAGTGCTTTTCCCCCTCATTTGTTTCTTAATCAGCCTCTGTTAATTAAATTTTGTTCCGCTCAATACATTTTAGTCAATAGGTTAATGAGCGAATTAAAATACTCTTCTATTATCAAGACCTCTTCACACGGTGCGTTTCATGATAAATTGCGTTTCACTGTATATATAAGGCCGCTTGTTGTGAGCCTGTAGTGAAAGTGGACGTTAATTTAATTGAAAACCGAACGAGTGCGCAGATGAGAATCTAAAAGATCGATGACACGATAGTTTTGCAAATGAAACTGATATGCAATTATCGGAAATACTAACCCGTTTTTTTTGCTTTTAGTACTCCAATCAAATATACTGCCACTTCTGCACTTTTAGAGCTTACTCTATTCGAAAAGCATTATCGTAATTCTTTTGAATATCGCTTACTTTTACGTTTTAATTCATCCATATTTAAAGACTCGTAGAAAGTTCAATTTTCGGACCAGTAGAAAAATAAAAATTTCTTTACAATTTTCGGAACGATTTTTCAGGGTGGACGCCAAACATCATTTTTAAAATCTTGACTTTACCCTGATTTTAACCTGATACACTTTTCATTTTTGATGACCATTAATGTTCAAAGCAAAGAATTTTAATCTTGTAACATTTTTGACAACGAATCTTTCAAATGCAATAAAATAATTTCAAATAAAAATGAAAAATTTTGAATTACGTAATTGTTTTAACTGAAAAAGATAACTTTTCTACCATAAGAGATGAAATTTTAATCTGAAAGGACGACTTTTGACCAAAACAATTGAATTTTCAAATATAAAGTTAACTTTTTAACAAAATAATTAAATTTTCAACATAATAGATGAACTTTTAACCAAATTGTTGAATTTTCAACCTAAAATTAATTTCCTTTTTTTCAGAAGGCAGTTAAAATTTCAACAAAAGAATATGAATTTTCATTTTAAAGAGACAAATTTTTCGTCCAAATAAAAGAATCTTCAACAACACAACTGAATTTTTTTACAAAATGTTTAAATGTTCAATCAAATACTTGCATTCCCTACCTACAGAAATGAATTTTCAACGAAATAGTTGAACTTCCAACAACAACAAAATTTTCAGAAAAATAGTTCAATTTACATCTAAAGAGATCAATTTTCAAATACACTGATGAATTGGTAACCAAAAAAATATATTTTTAACAAGGTGGTTCAAATTTAAACAAAAAAGCACAAATTTTTAAACAAAAAGGCGAATTTTATACAAAAAAGTTGAATGTTTAACCCGTCAATAGTAATTTTCTACCAGAAAGATAAACTTCGAATGAAATAGTTCAATTTACAATGAAAAAGATGAATTTTCAACTAAAAAATCCAATCTTCAATCAAGAATCAAAACAACAAATTTTTAATAAATTGAGATTTTACAGTCAAGAATGAAAAAAAATGTCGTCTAAATCGTTGAACTTTCAAAACAAAAGATGAATTTTCTGTAAAATATTGAATTTTGCACATGAAAATATGAATTTTCAACAACAAACTTCATTTTCAACTGAACAGTTGCATTTTTAACCAAAAAAGAAGAAATTTCAACCAACAAGATTAGTTTTCTACCAAAAAAGATGAATTTTTAACTAAAAAAGCTCAATTTTCAACCAAAAACGTAAGTCACATTTTCAATTGAAAAAATTAATTAAAAATTTTAAGAACAAATTGTCAACAAAATAGTTCAATTTATAACTAAGCAGAAGAACCTTCTTCACACAAAAAAACAAAATTGCAGCAAAATAGTTCAGTTTTACACAAGTAGTTAAATTCAACCAAAAAAAACGTATTGTCCACAATATAGTTGATTCCTCAACCAAAGAAGTTTAATTTTCAACTAAACATTTGTATTTTTCTGTAGAAAAGTCTATTGAAATCCTTTTTGGTGAAAATTCAATTCTTTTTTTGAAAATTTGTCTTTTTGATTTAAAAATTCACCTGTTTTCGTAGAATTTTCATTTTTCATGGACAAAAATGCAACTGGTTGGTTGAAAATTTAACAATCTTGTTAAAAAGTCACACTTTTTGGTTAAAAATTCGACTATTTAGCATAAAATTAACCTATAGTTTACAATTCTTATTTTGGTGTTTGAAAGTGAGCTGGAATCTTCTTTGGATGAAAATTTAACTATTTTTTTTAAGTTTTTTTTTTATTTCATCTGTTTTAAAAGAAAAATGTCATCTTTCATGAGTAAAAATGCAACTGTTCTGTTTAAAATTCAACAATTTTGTTGAAAAATCATACGATTTGGTTGAAAATTCTGCTGTTTTGTTGAAAATTCAACTATTTTTAGAAAATTTACGTTTTGGTTAAGTTTAATATTTTGGTGTTGAAAAGAGAACTGAAGTCTTTTCTGAATGAAAATTCAACTATTTTTTTGAAAATTTGTTTTTTTTTCATTTAAAATTCATCTGTTTTAGTACAAATTTAATCTTTCATGGATAAAAATTCAACTATATGGTAGAGAATTAAACTATTTCGTTAAAAATTCATCCCTTTTGGTTGAAAAAATTCGTCTTTTTATATGAAAAATTTAATTTTGTTTGTAGAAACTTATTTATTTGTTAAAAAATTCATAGTTTTATCTTGAAAAGCCTACTGCAATCTTTTGTGGATGAAAATTAAACAATTTAAAAAAATTTGTTTTCTTTTTAAATAAAAATTCATCTGTTTTAAGAGAAATTTAATCTTGGATAAAAATGCAACTATTGTGTAGAGAATTCAACAGTTTTGTTAAAAAGTCATCCCTTTTGGGTAAAAATTCATCTTTTGGGATTTAAAATTCAATTTTCTTCGTAGAAACTTATTTCTTACTTAACAATTCATATTTTGATCGTGAAAAGTCAATTAAAATATTTTTAAACAGAAAATTCACCTATTCTTTATTTATAAATTCATCCGCTTTGGTACAGATTTCTTTTTTTTATGAAAATGCAACTTTTTGGTTAAAAATCATTCTTCTTTGCTTGAGAATTCAACTATTTTATTTTTAAGATTTGGTTGAATCACTTTCTTAAGAAATCATTTTTTTAAGAGTTATATTTTCAGTTGAAAATTCATCTCTTTGGTTGAAAGTGTAACTACTTTGTTGAAAATTAATCTTTTTAAATTGAAAATTCAACTACTTGAGTAAAAGTTAAACTACATTGTTAAAAATTGAACTGCTTAGTGGAAAAGTTTTTTTTTTTTTGTTTAAAATTAATTTTTTAACTCAAAATGTAACTTTTCCATTTTTTCAAGGCTGATCTTTTTCAGTTGAAAATTCTCCTTTTTTGGTAAAAAAAAAATAATTTTTTTGGTTTAAAATTTCATTTTTGTTGGGCAAGAATGCATCAGTTTCGCGGAAAAATAATTTTTTGCTGAAGTCATATTTTTTCTTGTAAATTCAATTTTTGTAGAGAAAATTCGTCTTTTGGCTTGAAGGTTTAACAATTTAGGTAAAATTTTCTTTCTGTAGTGAAAAATCTTTATTTGTTAAAAATTTGTCTTTTTGGTTTTAAAAAACTTTCTTTTTAAAGTATTTTGTTAAAACGCCATCTTTTATAATAGAAAAGACATTTTTTTGTTCAAAATAAATTATTAAATTATTAAATTTAAAAATTGTATCTGAAATACTTTTTTATTCCGTTTATAAAAGATTCTGTGTTAAAAGTATTTCAAGATTAAAATGCTAGTATTTGAATATTAATGATCAAGGAAAATGAAAAATAGACAAGGAAAAATAAGGGAATTTCGAAAATGAAGTTCTCAGACACCCTGCCTAATTCTACTAGCAATAACTATTAAAATATTTTTCGAAACTAAAAATTACGTATAGAAAGAGTGGGGGGGGGGGTAGAAATATTTTCTTACAGAAAGTAGGGGGGGGGGGTTCTCAGAAAAGGGCCTATATTAATTTAAGTAATTGAAGTACGGCCCCTAGACAACAAGTATATTTGGTGTTTAGTATCAATTGAAATCTCATACGCGGTCCGTGAGACCGCACGTCCACGGTAGCGTCAAAATTTTATATTTCTGTTATAATTCGTTCCAAAGTATTTAAAACGGAATATTTCAGACACAAACAACCTTGAGCTTGATGCGGGTACCAAAATTTGTGGAACGCAGTCGTCACAGAAAAATTGTAAGTCCCGATTACCCCTTAATTGAGCAAAAAGTGACAAATTTGTATAGACGTGTGGACGTGCGGTCTCTCAGAGAGCACCATGTGTGTGTCCTTCCCCCACTGGTGTAAAATATTATTAATAATAACAGCTGATAAAATGTTTTAATTCCTAACTTACTCCCTGACTTTTCCCTGATTTTCAGGTTTTCTCTGACCCACAGCCGCCATGAATTACGTAAAAACGATCTTTGACTAACATTAAGTTTAAGACCGGAAACGAAGTAAAAGTCGACCCGAATGGGTGGAGTGAACCGATTAGACGAACTGGAATTCGATCACGTGCCAGGAGAATTACGGAAATTACTATTCGAATCTACCCCCGGGGATATACCCCCCCCCTTCACCACCTACCCTGAAGACAATTTTCCTCTCGTCTCGTGCGATTCCGACTTAGGAATTTCCGCCAAAATTATATGTACTCCCGGTACGATACACACCCGCAAACACTGGATTAAGTTACGCTTTCGTCAAGTTGTTTCCCCTTTTACTAAAGGAAACACGAGGGGTTAACCACTGTTTGCAATTTGGCATAAACTCTGCTATGTAGTTCCATGTAATCTTGTATAATCCCTTGTAATCTTTTCAAATCCCATGTAATCTATTCAATCCCTTGCAACCCCTCTAATCTTGTGTAATCCCATGTAATCTCGTGTAGTCCCATGCAATCTTGTGTAATCGCTTGTTATAATTTCAAATTACTGAAATAAATTGAAAATTTATTGGGATCATTCAAAATGCCCTAAAATATTTCAAATCTTTTGAAATCCCTTGAAATTTTGTAAACCTCTTGAACATTTCTTGGAATTTTTTTAAACATTCTAAAATGTTTCGAATCTTTTGAAATCCCCTGAAACTTTCTGAAGCTTTTGACAATTTTTTGTAATTTTTAAAAATTCCCTAAAATCTTGTAAAATCCCTTAGAATCACCTCAAATTATTCAAATCTATTAAAAAAACAATAAGATGTTTCAAATCATTTACAATCTTTCGAAATTCCTTGATATTAATGTAATCTGCTGCAAATTTCTTAGAATATTGGAAAATACCCTGAAATATTTCGAAAGAATTCCAAAAATGTATTGAAAGGAAAGTGACTGAAGTTATCTTTTTATTTAAAAAAGAGATTAAAGACCAAATAAATCCCCTGACCTTAGGTGTAATTCCTTTTTAAACATTTTATAAATTTGAGTTACAGTTGTTGTGAGCTGTTCCACCAAAGTTACCTGCAAAGTGACAATTGTCTCCTGGAACACTTGCAGTTTCGGGAGTATTAAAAATGTATATTTTGCAACATTTGCAAAGTAATATAGTATTGAATAATACTGAAATTATATTTTCGCAAAGAAAATGTCCTAAACGAAAATAATATTTCCTCATTAAAATTTATAACCTGAACTGCAGGGTTATGAGCAGATTCTTGTTCAGTAGCGACTACGTGAAAATTCACAGTTGTTCTATCTGTCCTAATAAGAAAGTAGTTTTTTGTGCAAATAAGTTTCGGGGTTAGCATATGAGCCGGACTCTTATCCGGTTTTATACAAAAGAACAGTTTGCCTTACTACTGTAATACCATACCACCGAGGGAAACCTGGAGAATTACATTATCATCTCTTATTCTACTTTGTACCATATGTCAGCATTAGCAACTTGTATAATCTTCTCTTTTAAAATACAAGCTCGATAAGCCCTTAAGGTAGTAATATTAAATTTCCAGACCCTTTTATTCTCTTGTGATTGTTTATTGCTAAATAAAAAAACATTGTATTTCATAGATTAAATCTGACGTCTTTTTTTAGGGTATAAACTATGAGCATTAAAATCGGAAGCACTATGGTGAATATTTATAAACAGGAGCTTTACATTATTGTGCAGGCTTTAATTCTTTCTCGTTCATGCATCCCTTTATTCTATTTCCTTTATTTTTCCCTTGTTGATTTTTATTCTTGTTTACATAACGCTGTGCGCAAATGCTTTACGCGAGCTTAACGGTCTGAACAGTTTTGAAATGCCATGTCTCGGAAAACTATGCGCGGAATTTTCTCATTTTTCATGTCTGCCTCCGCTGCAAGCTCGTTTTCTTTATTTATAAAATAAAATAAATGATCGCCTTCCCCTCGAGTCAGGTTCCACTGTAAAAGAAGTACTCAAAATGAAAAAATGAAGAGCGTAAAAAAATTCAAAAATAATCAATTAGAGGGTAACGAGGTTTGTCTAGGATGACTATAAAATTCTGAAATTTTCTAAAAAATATATGAACTTTTAACCAAATACTCGAATTTTCAGTGACAAACATGAGCTGTCAACCAATAAGATTAATTCTCTACCGAAAAAGAAAATTTTTCAACAATATATATAAATTTTCGACAAAGTTCTTTCAACTAAAAAAAAATCAATTTTCTTTCAAATAATTGAATTTTTAGTTAAAAACAAATGTTCAACCAAAAAAGAACGAATTTTCAATAAAAAGCAAAAGTTTTAACCAAAGAGATGAATTTTTAAATAAAATAATGAAACTTCAACTGAAACAGTTAAATTTTCAGTTAAAACATAAATTTTCAACCAAAAAACAACAATATTATAACAAAATAGTTAAATTTTCAACCAACAAGATGAATTTTTAACAAAAATAATGAATCTTCAACTAAAAACATTAATTTTTAACAAAATTGTTGAATTTTCTATCAGGAAATTAATTTCTAACTAAATGATATGTATTATCTAGTTGAATGAAATTTTAACCAAATAGTTGAATTTTCAATGTAGTAGTCGAACTTTCAACTAAAGAAGATGAACTTTCAGTCAAAAAGTTAATATTAAATCAAAAAAGAACAAATTTGCCATAAAAAGTCAAATTTCCAAAAAAGTGATAAATTTTTAACTAAAATGGTGCATCTTAAACTGGAATAGTTATATTTTTAGTTAAAAGATCAATTTTCAACCAAAAACCACGATTTTTTTAAACAAAGTTGTTCAATTTTTAACCAAAGAGATGAATTTCCAACTAAAAGGATGAACTTTGAATCAAGAAAATAACTTTTTAACGAAATTCTTGAATATTCTACAAAAAAAATTCATTTTTAACCAAAGAGATGAATTCTCTAGTCGAATGAAGTTTTGTAAAATAGTTGAATTTTCAACTACAAGAGGAGAATTATCAACTCAAAAGTAAATAGTTAAATTTTCAGTTAAAAAAATTAATTTCTGACAACAAGAAAACGAAGTTTCAACAACAATATAGTTAAATTTTCTACAAAGCAGATTAATTTTTCGCGAAGTAATTGAATTTTCAACCAAAAAGATTTATTTTCTACAGAAAAAGGCGAACTTCTAACAACAAACATGAATTTTCAACTAAAAAAGATCAACTTTCAACAAAAAATGAAATATTGAAATAAGACGATTTGAAAATTTTTTTTAATGTTTCAGAAGATATTTCAAAGGTTTGAAAAGATTAAAAAATAATTTAAAATTTGAAAAGATTTCAACAAATTTTAAACAAAATGTACATTTTTGAAAATTTTCAAGGATTTTGAAAGGCTGATAAATAATAAAATTTTATTCCTAAGATTCCAGGCAAATTTTTCATTAATTTCTTCTTTTCAAAAACTATATTTTAAGAAAATATTTAAAAAGATATTAAAACTTTTATAATTCTTTTCTTAAATTTTGGAAAAGAATGAAGAAGATTTCAACAAAAAATTTTGCAATTTCGCAAGATTAAAAAATTTTTAAACAAAATTCGAGTAAGTTTAAAAGAGATTCAGAAGTTTTGAAGAGAAAAAAAATGTTCAAGTTAAAAAGATTGTAAAAAATTTAGAACAAAATATAAATTTTTTAAGTTTCGAACAAAAAAATTTTTATTTTGTACTAAAAATTATTTTTTCCTTCAAATTATAATTTGCGTATATTTTTTTCTTTCTTGACTAAAAAATCTTTTTTCATTGAAAATTCTTCTTTTTGATCTGAAAATTTATTTGTTTTGATAGGAATTTCATCTTTTTTTATTAAAATTGCAATTGTTTCTTTTAAAATAAAAATATTTTTTGGTTGAAGATTCAACTGTTTTGTTGAAAATTGGGCCTTTTGGATTAAAATTTCATCTTATGATAGAAAAATCATCTTTTTTGGTTAAAATAAATAAATAAATTTGAAATTACAAAATTTTACTTTGAAATCGTTTTATTCCTTTTTTTTAAGATTCTACGTTAAAAATGTTAAAAGATTGAAATTCTGGTCTTTGACTATTAATAGTCAGGAAAAATGAAGAAATGGTCAGGGAAAGATTAGGAACAAGTCAAGGAATTTTGAAAATGAAGTTTTACATTGACTCTGGCGTGAGCACATATTTTATTTAATCAATTCAATTATTTTTTATTTATAAAATGAAATTATATTCTAATTAAAAACTTGGTAAACTGGAAAAAGTTAAATATTTCAAGAAATCTGTATTATCATTAGAGAATAACAGAAAATATTTAACGTTTTTTCAGACTAGATGGAGCTATGAAAGAAAAATTATTTTAAATAATTTTTTTCTGAAAAAGATCTTCTCCTTTCGCTCCGCTGGGAATCGAACCACAGAACTACTGATTTCCGGTGAGGTGCTTTCCCATTAAGCTACTAGAGAGATCGAGGAAAGAAACTTTTTTCAGAAAATACACGCATTATTTTGCTAGATGGTACAAGTTGAATTTGTCGAGGAATCTGTATTATCATCAGAGAATAACAGAAATTTTTAACGACTTTTCAGACTAGATGGAGATATGAATCAAAAATTATTTTAAATTATTTTTTTTTCTCTGAAAAAAGATCTTCTCCTTTCGCTCCGCTGGGAATCGAACCACAGAACTTCCAATTGACGGTCGAATGCTTTCCAATTAAGCTGCTAGAGAGATCGAGAGAAGAAGCTTTTTTCAGAAATACACGCATTATTTTGCTAGATGGTACAAATAAAAATTTTCAAGAAATCTGTATTATCATTAGAGAATAACAGAAAATATTTAACGTCTTTTCAGACTAGATGGAGCTATGGAAGAAAAATTATTTTAAATAATTTTTTTCTGAAAAAAATCAGTAGTTCTCTGGTTTGATTCGCAGCGGAGGGAAAGGAGAAGACCTTTTTTCAGAAAAAAATTATTTAAAATAATTTTTCTTTCATAGCTCCATCTAGTCTGAAAAGACGTTAAATATTTTCTGTTATTCTCTGATGATAATACAAAATCCTTGAAAAATTTGATTTGCACCTTCTAGAAAAATAATGCGTGTATTTCTGAAAAAAGTTTCTTCTCTCGATCTCTCTAGTAGCTTAATGGGAAAGCACCTGGCCGGAAATCACTAGTTCTGTGGTTCGATTCCCAGCGGAGCGAAAGGACAAGATCTTTTTTCAGAAAAAAATTATTTAAAATAAAGTTAAATATTTTCTAAATATAATATACAATTTTGGCTCAGGTGTTCTTGTTCGTGTAGATTTAATGCAACCTGATTCAGTCTAGTAATTCAGGCTGAATTGGAACCCAAGCAAATGTATTCGATCTCACAGATATTCTCGACATCATGATTTCATGCCCCTCGTTCCAGCCCATCTCTCACCCTTAAAAACTCTCTCCTCGATAGGATTGGAAGGATGAAAAATTATGATTATTATTATCAGCGGGCTGATAGCCTCGCCACATGGAAAGCGTTAAAGCGAATTTTATGCAGTGATAACATTTTATTGGTTCATAAAATTTCCACGCGGAGAAACTAAAAAAATAATTTAAACAATAGCTAAAATCTTGAATTTCGACAAGACTAGCATCATCAATCGCGCTCTAAGCGCGCGTATAGTTTTTCGATTTGAGGTGAAAAATTATTTTCAATACAAAATAGAAATTTCGAGTAACTATTTATTTTTTGTGATTATTTCTTGATTTGTTTCTATGTTTATATAGATATGATTTTCCTAATATTCTGAAGAGAATCCAAGAACTTCTTAAAATAAATAGTTGAATTTGTATACAAAAATGTTTCATTTTCAATCAGCTTTATTTATCACCAAAAAAGATTAAGTATTTTCCGAAAAGACGAATTTTCTCCTACACAGTTCAATTTTTCATCTCAAACATATGAATTTTTAACAAAAATTCAATTTTTGAAAAAATAGTTTAATCTTTATCCAAAAAGAAAAATTTTCAACCACGAAGATTAATTTTCTGTCCAAAAAGACGAATTTTTTACAAAATTGTTCAATTTTGAATCAAAAAGATGAATTTTCAACTAAAATGATGAATTTCTATTATTGTATCATTAATTATTGAATTTTCAACTAAGAAAGATTTTTCAGTTAAGAAAGAACAAAAAATTTTAGGCAAATTTTCATTTGCAGGGAAAAATAATGTTCAATAAAAAATAAAAAATTCTAATAACTCTTTACTCTTTAAGTTTCTTCATTAACTTTTTTGAAGTTATGTAAATATAATTTCCCTAGATTTCTCTAAAAAGTTAGAAAATAATTTTCAAGATTTCAGATATGTCGAAAAAGTATCTAGAAAATGTATGAGAATTTTTTTTTAATTTACAAGATTTTACCAAATTATAGGGAAAATTTGAGTTTGAAAGATATTTAAAACTTTTTGAAGCTTGGAAAAATTTTAAACATTTTTCAAAGTTTTACAATGTTTTTAATCTTTTCAAAACTTCTAACATTTTTAAATATATTTAAAAATGATCCGAATTATTCCTCAAAATCTCTTGAAATCTTCCGGATTCGTTTTTGATATCTTTAAAAATCTTTCATAATTTTTAAAAATCATTCCAAGTATTCTCTTGAAATTAATTTAAAAAAATAAAGAAATACCTTAAATATTTTCAGGAATGTTAAGAACATAATTTTATTATGTTTGAACTTTTCAAAATTGCGAAAAAGTTTTCAAATTTTATATCGAAATATTCAAAACTCTACGTTTTATTTTAAGTTTTTGAAATCTTTTCATTTTTGAAATTATTCAAAAACATCTAAATATATTTTAAAATTATTAGAATTTTCCTTAGCGTTTTCTAAACAATAAACTTCTAAATAATTATAAATAAAACTAACTAAACTTCTAAATATTAAATATCAAATAACCAAAAATAAAATGGTTAAATTTTCAAATACAAAAATTAATCTTTAACCCAAAAAAATGATTTTTCACAAAAAAGTTACATTTTTAACCAAACAAGTTAATTCAATTAATTCTATTCACAGGTTAGTTCAATTAATGTTCCACTAAAAAAGACTAAATTTTCAATAAAACGCATCAATTTTCAATAAAATTGTTGAATTTTGAAGCAAAAAATATGAATTTTTAACAAAAAAGTTAATTTTTCAACAAAAGAGATACATTTTTAACCAAAATAATTTATCATCATCCAAAAATGCATTTTTGAAACAGCAGTTTGAACCAAGTAGTTCATTTTCCAACCAAAAAAGATCAATTGTTAACAATGATTATTATTACTATTTTATTATTATTTTTATTATTATTCTCATCAATTCTTAATGTAATAGTTGATATTTCAACAAAAAAGATTTTAATTTGAAATAAATAAACAGTTACATTCAACCAAAAAATAAGAATTAGCAAAAAAATAGTTTAATCCTCAAACAAAATAGATTATTTTTAAACTAAACATTTGCATTCTTAACCAAAAAATTGAATTTTTTAGCAAGATGAATAATTTTCTGCAAAGAACACGAATTTTCAACAAAATGCATAAATTTCCAACCAAATAATGGAATCTTGAAGTAGAAGAGAACCATTTTTAATTTAAAATATTAATTTCTAACCAAAAGTGGATTGGTTACAATTTTAGTTGAAAGAATTAATTCTAAAAAAAGTTTTAAACAAAATAGTTAAATTGTCAAGCAAAGAAATGAATTTTTAACTAAATTTTTTCATAAAATCCAATTTTCGCATTTTTCTTGCAAACAACAACAGATACGAAAAAATGTGAAAAAAGTAATTGGCACAGTTAAAAGAGTCTCACAAAAAGTTCCTTTATTCATTTATGATATCTTTTACCATTTCCGAGAAAAATAAAAAAATTCAATTTTCATAAAGAAAAAAATTCTCTTGGACAGAACACTGGTTTAGCCCGCATAAAACTTATAGAATATCTTTTTTATATGAATAAAAATTTGTAAAAAAATATATTTTTCTAATAAAAACGGTGGGGTTTGCCCCCTTTCACGGAATAATTAAAATTACCCATATGTTTCTAGTCCTTCAACTTGTTTTTCAAATTTTATATATAAATGAACAATTGAAATTGGAAAATGTCTATTCATTTTTTCTATCATTCTGTGATAGTTTAATGTGTCTGCAAATTTAGATTCACAATAATAGGTAAAATTCGAAGAATATCCTGATTTTTAAACTGTGCACAGAAAAGCAATTTATGATATAGTTAATAACAGATTTGCACAGTTGAAAAAATTGGCTTTTCTTCTGCAACTGTAGTTTCCGAAAGAAATATTGAATTTTTTATTTTTCTCGGAAATGGTAAAAGATAGCATAAATGAGTAAAGGAACTTGTTGTAAAACTCTTTTAACTGTGCCGATTATTTTTGTCACATTTTTTCGTATCTGTTGTTGTTTGCAAGAAAAATGCGAAAATTGGATTTTATGAAAAAAATTCTCCTGGCCACAAAAGTTATTTAGCCCTCGTAAAATTCACACGGTATTTTCTTTATGGTAGTACAAATTAAAAAAAATTGGCAAAAAATATAAGTGTGGGTTTTTTTAGAAAATCGACTTTTAATATTTTCAGAAAAACCGCCGCCATTTCGTTAATTTTGAACATTTTTTTAATTTTTCCGCGGATTTCGAAAAAAAGCGATAAACTCTGGAATATCTCAAGTAGGTCAACTGTGGAATGGAAGCTTCTAATGTGTCGCCTGATGGTTTACATTTTTCTTGTATCTCTTCCCTATTCCTTTACACACCTCCCACACACTTACTTGCTGGTGGGAGAGGGACCTACAGTTTAAGGTGGGTTCCGAACCACCAAGAGCAACAGCTTTAAGTACTTAGAGAACCATTCTCTCCAGAGGTATCGGTCCCACGACTCTCCGGAGATAAACAACTCCCTTGCTAGGCAAGTGCAATTTCCATTTTCAGGAACCTCACAAAACAGGAGAAAGCAAAAAAAAGACCTACGCACAGTGAGTTTTTTTTTCAAAATTTTGTTCAAAATTCGGATGACTGCTCAATTTTTGACCGATTCTAATAAAATTTTCTTTAACCCTCCAAGGACGAGAACTTTTTTTTTTCAATGGATTTTTAAATATTTTTTTTCAAATTTGTATTATTTTATTTTTTTTTTTGCGTGACGTATACGTGAACTATTTTTTTGTCTTTTGATGGATTTTTTTGTATTTTTTAAAAAATTTTATTTATATCATTTGATTTTTTTGGCGTGACGTATACGTCACACTAGTCCTTGGAGGGTTAAAATACTCGTAACGAATTATAATTTCATGTAGCACTGCTACTTTTTTAGTTTTCTGCAAAAAACTAACCTAAAAAATATGAACTTGCCAAGGTAGCTGAACCACGAAATTGCGAAACTTTTAAAACCATGAAATCGGTAATATCTTTACACACAAACCTCAAACCCACGAACCTCAAACCCACAAATCTCAAACCCCGAACCCGTAAACCCACAAACCTGAAACCCATAAACCTCAAACCCAGAAACCTCAAACCCACAAAAATCCTACCTCAAACCCACAAACCTCAAACCCACAAAAATCATACCTCAAACCCACAAACCTCAAACCCAAAAATCTCAAACATACAAACCGCGAACACATAAACCTCGAATACATAAACCTAAAACCACAAATCCACAAGCCCACAAACAGCAAACCCACAAACCTCCAAACCACAAACCTCAAACCAACAAACCTCAAAACAAAAAATCTCAAACCCCCAATCCCGTGAACCCCACAAACCTCAAACCCACAAACCTAAACCCACAAACCTCAAACCCACAAACCTCAAACCCACAAAAATTTAACCTCAAACCCAAAAACCTCAAACCCACAAACCTCAAACCCACGAAACTCAAACCCACAAACCTCAAACCCACGAACCTCAAACACATAAACCTAAAACCACAAATCCACAAACCTCAAATCCACAAACCTCAAATCTACAAACCTTAAACCCACAAACAGCAAACCCACAAACATCAAACCCCATGTTCATAAAACTCGACATATAAGTACATCATGCAGAATAGTCCACAAACCCACCAATCTCTGGGGTTTAGGGTTTATGGTTTATGAGTTTAGGGTTTATCAGTTTAGGGTTCATGAGTTTATGGGTTTGCTGTTTATGGGTTTTAGGTTTAGGGTTTATGGGTTTAAGGTATTTGGCTTTAGAGTTTATTCTTGAGGGCTTCGGGGTTGGGATTTGTGGGTTTCGGGTGAGTGGGTTTAAGAAATTTGAGTCTTGATTTTATTGTTCAGGGTTTAAGGGTTTGAGGTTTAATTTTTGTGGGTTTGAGGTTTGTGGGTTTGAGGTTCGTGGATTTGAGGTTTGGGGGTTTGAGGTTTGTTGGTTTAAGGTTTGTGGGTTCGTTTGTTGGAGGTTTGTGGGTTTGCTGTTTTTTGGGCTTGTGTATTTGTGGTGTTAGGTTTATGTGTTTGAGGTTTATGGGTTTGGGGCTTTAGGTTTATGGATTTGTGAGTTTGTGAGTTTGAGGTTTGTCGGTTTATGGGTTCCTGGCTTTGAGGTTTGAGGTTTGTGGGTTTGAAGTATAATTTTTGTGGGTTTGAGGTTTGTGCTTTTGATGTTTGTGGGTTTAAGCTTTGTGGGTTTACGGGTTTGGGGGTTTGAGGTTTGTTCGTTTGAGGTTTGTGGGTTGAAAGTTTGTGGGTTTGCTGTTTGCGGGCCTTGTGGATTTGTGGTTTGAGGTTTAGGTGTTCGAGGTTTATGGTTTTGGGGTCTTAGGTTTATGGATTTGTGAGTTTAAGGTTTGTAGGTTCATGGGCTTGGGGGTTTTAAGTTTGTGAATTTCAGGTTTGTGCGTTTGAGGTTTTTAGGTTTGAAGTTTGTGGGTTTACGGGTTTGAGGTTTCCGAGTTTGAGGTTTGTGGGTTTGAGGTTCGTGGGTTTGAGGTTTGTGGGTTTGAGGTATAATTTTTGTGGATTTAATGTTTGTGGGTTTGAGGTTTGTGGGTTTACGGGTTCGGGGTTTGAGATTTGTGGGTTTGAAGTTCGTGGGTTTGAGATTTGTGTGTAAAGATATTACCGATTTTATGGTTTTGAAAGTTTCGAAATTTCGTGGTTCAGCTACCTCGGCAAGTTCATATCTTTTTAGGTTAGGTTTTTGCAGAAAACTAAAAAAGTAGCAGTGCGACATGAAATTAAAATTCGTCACGAGTATTTAAAAAAAAAATTCATTAGAATCGCTCAAAAATTGAGCAGTCAGCAGAATTTTGAACAAAATTTTGTAAACAAACTCATTGTGCTACGCCACCCTGGCTCCCTTGATATCAGTGTCCCTCAATTTAGTAATGAGGGAATAAACGCTGGAATTGGCTATGTTAAATATGCCTATTCTGACAACTACATCTATCAGATTTGCTTGCCATTTAATGCCATATCGGTCTCACTGGAATCGATATGGGTCGTAATGTTTGCTGTCGCGACTCATATCGATTACGCGTTAATATCGCTTAGGGTCGCTATCTCAGCCTCGATGGATGACATCTAATTGCATGCAATGATCCCGTTCGGGGCAATCTACATAGCAATGTCTGACGAGAATTGTCAGGATGCCAGGAATGAATTAAATTTTAACTGTTTAGGGAAAATTGAAGGTATTGTCCTATATAATGCTATTCAGTTGGTAGGTGAGTGGCGCCTAATGTGGCGCACTAAAATCTATGACTCAATTAGAAGAATAGTGTAAAAGGTTTTTTTTTTTTTTAAATTAAATTTATTCCGAAAAAAGATCTTCTCCTTTCGCTCCGCTGGGATTCGAACACAAGATCAACTGATTTCCGGCCAGGTGCTCTAACCATTGAGCTACTAGAGAGATCGGAGGAAAAATCTTTTTTCTAAAACACGCTTTATTTTACAAGATGTTATATACAAGTCAATTTTTACTAGGAATCTGCATTATCATCGGAGATGGTAACAATCGATCCGAAGAGAAATCCTTTCACACACACTGTGAAAATGAAAATCTACAATATCGATCAAAGTGATATCCTCTAATACAGAAAATCTTCAACGACATCTCAGACTAGATGGAGCTATAAATAAATTTTTTTTTTTATCAAATTTATTCAGAAAAAAGATCTTCTCCTTTCGATTCGCTGGGATTCGAACGCCAGGTCAATAAAGCGTGTTTCAGAAAATGGAGTCTTCTTCTGATCTCTCTAGTAGCTCAATGGTTAGAGCACCTGGCCGGAAATCAGTTGACCTGGCGTTCGAATCCTATTTAATTGAAAAAAAATTTAATTTATAGCTCCATCTATTCTGAGATGAAGTTAAAGATTTTCTGTATCAGAGGATATAACTTTGATCGATATTGTAGATTTCCATTTTCACAGTGTCGGTGAAAAGATTTCTCTTCTGATTGATCGTTACCATCTCCGATGATAATACAGATTCCTAGTAAAAATTGATTCGTATATAACATCTTGCATGATGAAGCGTATTTCAGGAAAAGGATTCTTCCTCCGATCTCTTTAGCAGCTCAATGGTTAGAGCACCTGACCGGAAATCAAAATGTTTAAACATCATATGCAAATAATCCCTTTTGATAACAAAATCAGAGAACCTTATGCAAATTGAGCAAAATTTCTACCTTTTAATAATCCGTGACAGTTAAATTAAAACTTTCAAATTACCTGATAAATTATTGAAAACATCATACCTGTTTTATGTTAGTGCTTTTCGTTAGAAAAAATAATATTTTTGAAAAAGAATTTCAATAATAAGGCACAAAGGTTCGAAGAAGACATAAAATTTCTAAAAATGTTGGGTTGTCTTTTTCACCGGAAATTAGCATTTTTAAACAAAAATCATTAGGTTTAAAAAGTCTTTTTAAGTAATTTCAGATTATGTTAGCGTTTTACACGAAAAATTAGTATTTTAAAATCAAAATCATGATAGTTCAAACAAGATTTTCAATTTTTGAAAAGTTTTAGACTAGATTTACAAGAATGACCATTTTTGGTAATTTGAACAATTTAAATATACTTTAACGGTTTACATCGGAAATCGGTTATTTTAGACAAAAATAGTTAACTTCCAAAGAAGATTTACAATCTTTAACAATTTTTGGTTTTATTATGTTAATATTTTCCATCGAAAATTAGCATTTTTAAACAGGAATCATTAGATTTTAAAGGTTTATAATTTTTTAACTATTTTACGTACCTTAGCGTTTTACAACAAAAATTGGCATTTTTAAACAAAAATCATTATAGTTTGAACAAGATTTTCAATTTTCGAAAAGTTTTAGACTATATTGATATTTCTCACAGGACATCTGATATTTTAAACAAAAATGGAAAAATAGACTTGAATGAAGATTCAACAATTTTAAGAATTTTAGATGATGTTAGGGTTTTACAAATGATCGAATTTTCAAATGAAAAAACATTAAACTTCAACGAAAAACCGTTGTATTTTAAACCAAATGGTTGATAACACAAAAAGATGACCTTTCTACCAAAAGATGCATTTTCAATAGAAAAAGAGGAATATTTTATACAAAAAGACGAATTTACAACAAAACAGTTGAATTTTTAACAAAAAAATAAAATTTTCAACAAAATAGTTGAATTTTCAACCTACAAAGATGAATTTTTTACCAAATGATTGAATTTTCAAACAATAAAACTCAGTTCTTTATTACTTTAAAATTAAAGTTCAACTTCAACCAAAAACAGTTTCATTTTTTAAATAAATAGACACATTTTTAGGCTAAACTAGCTGAACTAGCTAGACTTTTCTACTAAAAGATGAATTTTGAATCCAAAAAAATAAATTTTTTATACAAAAAGACGAATTGAAAAATAAACATTTGAATTTACTATCAAAAAGGTGTCTTTCTAAGAAAATAGATGACTTGTCAACCAATTAATTAAATTTTCAACCAAATAGTAGAATTTGTAACCAAAAGAGATTAATTCTGGACCAAAAATATGAGCATGATGGTAGACTTTTCAATTCCGAAAAGATGAATTTTCAACACGAAAGTTAATTTTCAACGAGGAAGATGATTTTTCACCCAAGTAGTTGAAATTTCAAGCAAAAGAGATGAATTTTGAACAAAAAATGAAATTATTAACCAATTAGTTGAATTTTCAATCTACGAAGATGAATCTTCAACCAAATGATCAGGGTTTCAAATCAAGAAGATTAAACTTCAACCAAAAGCAGTTGCATTTTTAAACAAAAGAATTAATTTTCTATCCAAAAAGACGAATTGAAAAAAACAGTTAAATTTATGGCAAAACACTTGAATTAACTACAAAAAAGGTGACTTTTGAAGAAAATGTATGAATTTTCAAATAAATAGTAGAATCTGTAACCAAAAGGGATGAATTCTGGACCAAAAATGTGATATTAGACTTTCAAATTACCAATAATTAATTGTCAACCATAAAAGATGAATTTTCAACAAAAATGATGACTTCAACCAAAAAAAAGTTGCATTTTTAAATAAATAGTTTAATTTTTAAGCTAAAAAGTCAAAATTTTCAAAAGACAGTTGAATTTTAAACCAAGAAAGATAAATTTTAAACTAAAAAAGATAACTTTTCTACCAAAAGATGAATTATCAATCCAAAAGCATGAATTTTTTATCCAAAAAGATAAAAGGTTAAAAAACAGTTGAATTTATGACAAAAAAGGTGTTTTTCTAAGAAACTAGAGATTAAATCTTTATTGTTCGAAAATAGAAAGATTTTTTTTGAACAAGAAAGATGAGTTTTCAACCAATAAAGATGACTTTCTAACAAAATAGTTAAAATTTAAACAAAATAATTAAATTTTCAAAGAAATAATAGCATTTAAAACGAAAAGTCTGTGATTTATTAAACTTTTTCAAAAATTAACTTGTATCGTAACTTAGTTACGATTTTTGCAGTAACTTGGAACTTTAATTTTAGTTACTTTGAAGTTATTTGTTTTTTTGTTAGTTTATTGTCTCCTATGAAGAAAGGTTTATGGGTCAGTTATGGGTAGAAAATTAATCTCTTTTAGTTGAAAATTCATGCATTTTGTTAAAAATTCAACTATTTTATCTGGTTGAAGAGTAACTTTTTTCTTGAAAATTCATATTTTTCATTTGAAAATACAACTGTCTTGTAGCAAATTCGTCTTCTTGGCTTGAAAATGCAACAATTTGTGAAACATTTTTTCTCTCTTGTTTCAAAATTCGACTTTTTCGTTTCAAAATTGATCTCTTTTGGTAAAAAAATCTAATTTATTTTGGTTGAAAATTCAACTATTTTTATAGAATATCAATCTGATTTGGTGAAAAATTCCGCTTTTTTTGTTGTTGAAAATTCGTCTTTTTATGGTTGAATTCAACTGTGTTTGATTTCAAATCAAAATCTGTTTTGATTGAAATGAAGAGGGAAGAGGGTTCAGCTATTTTTTTTAATTTGTCTTTGCTGGTAAAAAATGTAACTACTTGTTCGAAAGTTTACCTACTTTGTTGTATTGCATTTTATTTATTAATATTAATATATATAATAATTGATATTATAATAATATAATATTAATTAATTAATATGTATTAATATTTTATTTATTTTATTTTATTCAGTTGTTTGGTTGAAGATTCATAATTTTAGTTGAAAAGTCATCTCTCGTTGAAAATTTAAGTATTCTTTTCCAAATTCGATTGTTTTGGAAAATTTAACTCTTTTGTAGAAAATTTGTCTTTTTGGTTTTAAAATGCTAGAAAATTCAACTATTTGGTTTAAAATTTACTTTTTTGTTGAAAATTTAACTCTTGTTGAAAATTCGTCTTTTTTGTTTAAAAATGGTAGAAAATTCTACTATTTGGTTGAAAATTAACTTTGTTGTTGAAAATTAATATTTTCGGTAACAAAATTGAATTATTGGGTTGAAAATTCATGTATTTTGTTGAAAATTTTAGTATTTCGGTAGAGATTCTGAGTTTGGTCGAAAGTTAACTTTTTTGTCGGAAATTTAACTGTTTTGTTGGAAACTAGTCTTTTTGGTATGAAAATATAAGAAAATTGAACTATTTGGTTGAAAATTAACTTTTTTGATGGAAATATTTTACTACAAAATTCAACTATTTGTTTGAAAATCAACTTTTTTGTTGAAAATTTAACTCTTTTGTAGAAAATTCTTCTTTTTGGTTTTAAAATGCTAGAAAATTCAACTATTTGGTTGAAAATTTACTTTTTTGTTGAAAATTTAACAGAAAATATTTAACGTCCTTAGACTAGATAGAGTTATAAATTGAAAATTTTTGAAAATTAAATTTATTCAGAAAAAAAGATCTTCTTTCACTCCACTGGGATTCGAACACCAGATCAACTGATTTCCGGTCAGGTGCTCTACCCATTGAGCTACTAGAGAGATCGGAGGAAGAATCGTTTTTCGTAAATACGCTTTATTATGCAAGATTTTATATGCAAATCAATTTTTACTAGGAATCTGCATTATCATCGGAGATGGTAACGATCGATCTAAAGAGAAATCCTTTCACACACACTGTGAAAACGGAAATCTAAAATATCGATCAAAGTTGTATCCTTTAATACAGAAAATATTCAACGTCCTCAGACTAGATGGAGTTATAAATTACAAAATTTTGAAAATTAAATTTAGTCAGAAAAAAAGATTTTCTCCTTTCATTCCGCTGGGATTTGAACACCAGATCGACTGATTTCCGGTTAGGTGCTATAACCATTGTTCTCCTAGAGAGATCGGAGGAAGAATCCTTTTTCTGAAATACGCTTTATTATGCAAAGATGTTATATACAAATCAATTTTTACTAGGAATCTGTATTATCATCGGAGATGGTAACGATCGATCTGAAGAGAAATCCTTTTACACACACTGTGAAAATGAAAATCTACAATATCGATCAAAGTTATATCCTCTAATACAGAAAATATTTAACGTCCTTAGACTAGATAGAGTTATAAATTGAAAATTTTTGAAAATTAAATTTATTCAAAAAAAAGATCTACTTTCACTCCACTGGGATTCGAACACCAGATCAACTGATTTCCGGTCAGGTGCTCTACCCATTGAGCTACTAGAGAGATCGGAGGAAGAATCGTTTTTCTGAAATACTCTTTATTATGCAAGATTTTATATGCAAATCAATTTTTACTAGGAATCTGCATTATCATCGGAGATGGTAACGATCGATCTAAAGAGAAATCCTTTCACACACACTGTGAAAACGGAAATCTAAAATATCGATCAAAGTTGTATCCTTTAATACAGAAAATATTCAACGTCCTCAGACTAGATGGAGTTATAAATTACAAAATTTTGAAAATTAAATTTATTCAGAAAAAAAGATATTCTCCTTTCACTCCGCTGGGATTTGAACACCAGATCGACTGATAACCGGTTAGGTGCTCTAACCATTGTTCTCCTAGAGAGATCGGAGGAAGAATCCTTTTTCTGAAATACGCTTTATTATGCAAAGATGTTATATACAAATCAATTTTTACTAGGAATCTGTATTATCATCGGAGATGGTAACGATCGATCCGAAGAAAAATCCTTTCACACACACTGTGAAAATGGAAATCTACCATATCAATCAAAAACATCCTCTAATACAGAAAATATTTAACGTCCTCGTTGATCTGGTGTTCGAATCCCAGCGGAGCGAAAGGAGAAGATCTTTTTTCCTGAATAAATTTAATTTTCAAAAAAGAGTAACTTTTTAGATAACTTGAAGTTACTTTATCTAGTAAATGTAACTAGTTACAAGTAACGTAACTGTCACTAGTTACCCTTTCCGCCAAGTAAGGTAACTGTAACTAGTTACTCAAAAAAAAGTAAACTACCCAACACTGATCTGAATATAATAATTCCAAATCAATTATCCAAATCTTGACTCACTCCAACCCTCTGGTCCACTGCTTAATTAAAAGACCCAAATTAGCAAGTCCTAGTCTCCTTCGATCTGGACGAAAGTTCCTTCCTGCTGCAGGAACTAGACACAATAACCAACATGGTTCATAATCGGAATGAGCAGAACTCTCTAATAGACGTACTCGTACATGCCGATGTTAATTAGAGAATATTACTCCCAGAGTTCTCCATTAAGCGAGAGATCGAGGTACTAGGACTCTATTGGTAGAGGGGTTTGAGGAGGGGGTGGAAGGGGAGGGGGTTAGAGAAGAAGACCCACCACTAACTTCGCGGATGCGCAATATGCATATGCATAGCTGCTTACACAAATAGTATGCAAACGATGTGTAGGAAAAGTAACTGCCTGTCGACGACCTTCCGCTCTTGGGCGGCAAAGAAGGGATGACAAGGGGCGGAATGTGGAATTTTATTCGTATGCACCTTTCACCCTCGTTCCACTTCCGTTGTATCCCTCGCCTTTGTAATTAGCGAATTCGAGCAACCCCTCTCTCTCTTTCTCTCTCGTTTTTTTTATTCTCTCTTAACCCCCCCTTCCTCTTTGTCGCTTTTTTCCCCTCCTACTGTACTTATTCTGTCCCCGACTCTACTTTGTCGCTTTATTTTCTAGCATCACGTTCGCTCCTTCTCGTTCTTTCTACCACTGAATTTGCATCAAGCAGTCGAGTATGGCCAACAAGAGAATCAGCTTTCTTCTTAGGACCTGCTTTTTGTGGAAGACAGTGTTTCCGGGCTTAAGTTTCTGGGAGGAGTTTCTTATTGTTCGGAAAATCTGGGTAATCTAGTGGAGATGATAAATATAGTGTTTCTGGGAGAGGATTATGTTTATAGTGTATTTCTTATTCGGATTTATTTCCAGAAAGTTCCTAGGTAATATGATGTGTAATGGGTCAAAATATCTCAAGTGTGCCACTTTTAAATCGATAAGTCTATTTTCAATCAATTTATACAGTTTTCGATTCGTTTTTATATCAAAATAACTCCCCTAAAATATTTTTTCAAAAAAGTTATTTTTTTTTAAAGTTACTAACAATCAAAGTTCTTGATCATATGTTTTTCAAAAATTGATTACTCGCGAACGGATCATCGAAATTCTATAATAGGGTTAGGACAATTTTTATTACAAAGTATACTTTACGCGCAAAAATTGTTCGGTAGTAAAAAAATTTTGTTTATTGTTTAAATAATCGTTTGTTTTAAACAATTGGAAACTAATTCAACTTCTCCGCCCGTGAAAGAATTCTTCCACGTTCCAATAGATTCTAAAATCTCTTCCGAAAATTTTGGTGAAAAAAAAGTTATTATTTTGCAGTAGTTCAAAAGTTATTGATTTTTTTGTGACCGCGCTCCGACCTCCAGCGCTGGTCGAGCACGCACAATTATGTAAACAAATGCATAGTTTAGGCGTTTATTAGAAGAAAGTAATCCACTAATATCTCATAACTGACTAGAAGATTTATAAAAATATCCATTCATTTTTTTTGTAGAAATGACTTAATAGTACAATAATAATAACTCTGACCTATGCAAAAAATGGGGTTTTTATAGTAAAACTTTTTTCATTCAAATAATTAAAATTTGACGAAAGAATATAATAGTATATTGTGTTACAACTCAGAAAACCACGGCTTTGAAATCCGAGGCTGATGTTTGCAGTACGAGGTCGTCAAAGGTTTGCTGAGGAGTGACACACGATATTTTATGTGTTATGCTTCTTCTTGCAAGTGAGGTGGTGTGTACTGCATAAACTCCATCTTCATTATCACTCGCCTCTTCACTTTCCCTCTTCCAAATTTAAAAAAAAGAAAGTACTTTAAGTAATTTTTAGGGTAGAAGTATTGTTTCAAAGAAGAAATTTTTCTGAATTATAATAGAAAGGTTTATTACATTGTTTGTTGTGAAATAATCTTTTTTTAGTTAAAAATTCAACTACTTGGTTAAAAGTAAAACTCTTTTGTTAAACATTAATTTTTGTTGGTTGAAGATTCATAATTTCAATCTAAAATTTATCTCTGGTTGAAAATGTAACTACTTTGTTGAAAATCAATTTTTTGAACTAAAAATTTAACTATTCCTGTAGAAAATTTAACTATTTTGCTCAAAACCCGTTATGTTTTTGGTTAAGAATTAGATTTTTAAGAGAAAATTTAACTATTCTATTTTTGGTTGAAAATTGATCTTTTTTGGGTGAAAATTCAACTATTTGGTGAAAATTGATATCTCTTATTTAAAAATGAAACTGTTTGTTTGAAAATGTATATACCTTGTGGAAAATTCGTTTTTTTGTAGAAGATTATTCTTTATAGTTAACAATAAAAATAAAAATGAAAAATTTTTTTTGTTTGGACTGCAAAACTCAAAGAGATATTGAGTTTTTAAAATTGGAGTGCTAACTTCACGCTGCGGAACAAATTTTAATTTTTCTTAAACAATTTTTTTACCCATCGTTTGGATGGCGTTAGAATGCGTTTGGAAGCCAATTCTTTTCTTTTGGATGGCAAAACTAAAAAATATATTGAGTTTTCAAAATTGGAGTGGAATAAAAAAGTAATTAGCACCATACTCGCGAGCGGCGCCTTCTCAAGTGGTAGTGATCTTCTTTGGTCAGCCGTGTCCTTAAATATAATATGATGTGTCACCGCGAAAACTGTGGTACCGAAACTTTCCAAAATTTTTGAAAATTTTTGGATTATCTAAATTTCGGTATACTTTAAAAATTTCTAAGATGTTCAAGATTTCTGAAATTATAAAAATTATTAAAATTTCTGAATTTTACAAAATGTACAATTTGTTCAAATTTCCAAAAATTTTCTAAAATTTGTGAAATTTTCTAAAATATTAAAATATTAAAAACTTGTAAATTATTCAAAATTTTCAAACTTACCAAAGTTTCTAATATTTCTGAATTTTATGAAATGTTAAAAATGTCTAAAATCATTCAAATTTCTGAAATTAATGTTCAAAATTTTTGAATTTCTAACGTTATTCAAATTTCTAAAATTATCCGAATTTCTAGAATGTTCCAAATTTTTTAAACTATCCAAATTTCTAAGATTTCTAAAATGTTCCAATTTTACAATATTTTCAACATTTCTAAAATTATAGAATCGTCTCAAAATTTCTAAACTTGTCAAAATTTCAAAATTTACCAAACTTTCTGAAATATCTCAAATTTCCAAAATTATTAAATTCGTTAAAATGATCAAAATTTCGAAACTGTTGAACATTTATAAAATTATAAAAACTTCTCAAATTTTCAAAATTCATAAAATTACAAAAATTTATAAAATATCTAAAATTTCCAAATTTTTTAAAAAGTTTTGAAATTCAAAATTCATAAAATTATCAAAATTTATCAAATGTTCAAAATTTATAAAATTATCAAAATTTATCAAATGTTCGAAATCTCGGAAAATTTTTCAAAATTTAAAATGGTTTCAAATTTTTCTTCTAATTTTCAAAGTTTCTAAATTTTTTTAAATTCTAACATTATCATAATTTCTCAAATTTCTATAAAACTGTCAAATTTTTTAAAGTTCTATTGTTTTCAAAAAATTTTCATTATTCATATTTACCATAGATTTTACAAATTTTAGAACTTTCCAAAATTTTCTCAATTCATACAAAAATAGAAGCAACGATTCTAGAATTCCTGCATATTAGCAGAAACCATGCCTGTCATACAAGGAATAAATTTTGAAAATAAAGCATAAAATTGAGCCAAGAAACGCAGTCGATATGAGTTTCGTAATTATTTCGAATTAATTTTTTCATTTTAATTTTTTATCCTATTCTAGCATATTCTATCATCATATATCATATGCGCCGTCAAGTGGTAGGAGATTTTTTCTCTCTAAATAATTATAAAAATCATTTTTATTTTACAGAAGCAACTCAAGGTAGGACAAAATTATTTCCCCTAAAAAGTTCTAATAATAAATCTCTTGGCACTTTTTTTAAGCGTTCTTTTCCAAATGTATTATATTATATATATTTTAATTAAATTTTTTTTTTAGAAATTTTGAACATTTTAGAAATTTCGATAATTTCAAAACTTTTACAATTTTTTTTGAAAATTTTAGAAATTTTATAAATTTTGGTAATTTTATACATTTTGAAAATTTGAGAAGTTTTTATAATTTTAGAAATTTTGAACAGTTTCGAAATTTTGATAATTTTACAAATTTTAGATATTTCAGACATTTTGGAAATTTCAGAAATTTTGGTATATTTCGAAATTTTGAAAAGTTTAGAAATTTTGAAAATTCGAGACGATTCTATAATTTTAGAAATGTTGACAATATTGTAAATTCAGAAATTTTGATAATTTTGATAATTTCAGAAAATTGGAACATTTTATAAATTTTGAACATCTTAGAAATTTTGAAAATATACGGAAATTTAGATAATCCAAAAATTTTCAAATTTTTTGGAAAGTTTCGTTACCACAGTTTTCGCGGTGACACGTCATATTATATTTAAGGACACGGCTGACCAAAGAAGGTCACTACCACTTAAAAGACGCCGCTCACGAGTATGGTGCTAATGACTTTTTTATTCGATAACTCACACAATTTCATCGTCCAAACGTCAAAAGTGAGCTTCCAAACGCATCCTAACGACATTATTTTATAATATTTCAAAAATCGGTTTTCTACAGTAAAACTTTTTTCATTCACACAATCCAAAGTGGAAGAGAGAACAGAAAATATTCCTTGAGCCAAATCGATTGACCTATTCATACATTTCATCAAAAAGTAAGGAAGCTATGGTCACTAACAATAGATGACAAATATCAGTTTACAGTTCATTTTTTTTATTAAAATAATTCAAAGTTGATGCAAGAGTAGAAAAAAAATCCGTTGTCGAGACAAATCGATTGACCTATAATATCAATACATTTTACTGAAGAGTAAGGAAGTTATGGTCATTTAAAATAGTGGAAAAATGTTTGTTTACAGTTGAGCCTTTTTCACTAACATATTTCAAATTTAATGCACGAGCAGAAAAAAATCCTTCACTCGAAAAAAATCGATTGACCTATAATAATAACAAATTATATTGAATAGTAATGAAGATATAGTCATTTACAGTATTTAAAAAATCGGTTTTCTATATTAAAACTTTTTTCATTCACATAATTCAAAGTTTGTGTAACGATATAAAATATTCCTTAACTTGAGCCGAATCGATTGACCTATTCATACATTTTACTTAAAAGTGAGGAAGTTGTGGTCATTTACAATAATGGAAAAATGTTCTTTTACAGCAACATTTTTTTCATAAACACGATTCGAGACAAGTCGATTGACCTATAATATTGATACACTTCATTAAAGAATGAGGAAATTATGGTCATTTATAATATTTCAAAAATTGGTTTTCTAAAGTAAAACTTTTTTCATTCACATAATTTAAAGTTTATGCAAGGATCTAAAATATTTCTTAACTTCAGCGGAATCAATTGACCTATTCATACATTTTATTAAAAAGTAAGGAAGTTATGGTCATTTACAATAGTGAAAAAATGTTCTTTTACAGCAAAATTTTTTTCATAAAGTTGATTTAAGACCAATCGATTGACCTATAATATTGATACACTTTAATAAAGAATAATGAAATTATGGTAATTTATAACATTTCAAAAAATGATTTTCTACAGTAAAACTTTTTTCATTCACATCATTCAAAGTTGAAGAGAGAATATAAAATATTCCTTAACTTGAGCCAAATCGATTGACCTATTCATACATGTTATCAAAATGTAAGGAAGTTATGGTCCCTAACAATAGATGACAAATTTTAGTTTAAGTTAATTTTTTTTATTAACACAAGTCAAAGTTGATGCAAGAGTAGAAAAAAAATCCTTGTCTCGAGACAAATCGATTGACCTATAATATCAATACATTTTACTGAAGAGTAAGAAAGTTACGGTGATTTAAAATAGTGGAAAAATGTTTGTTTACAATTAAAAAATTTTCATTAACATAATTCAAATTTAATGCACGAGTAGAAAAAAAAATCCTTGACTCGAAAAAAATCGATTGACCTATAATAATAATAATAAATTTTATTGAATAGTAAGGAAGTTATTGTCATTTATAGTATTTAAAAAATCGGTTTTCTATATTAAAACTTTTTGCATTCACATAATTCAAAGTTTATGCAAGGATATAAAATATTCCTTAACTTGAGCCGAATCGATTGACCTATTCATGCATTTTATTCAACATTAAGGAAGTTATGGTCATTTACAATAGTCATTTATAATATTTCAAAAAGCGGTTTTCTATTGTACATTGTTTTTTCATTGACATAATTCAAATTTGAAGCAAGTATCGAAAAAAATTCTTTACTTGCGAAGAAACGATTGACCTATAATATCGAAGAGTAAGGAATATAATCATATTTATAATATTTGAAAAATCTGTTTTTACAGAAAAACTTTTTTCATCAACATAATTCAAAGTTGATGCAAGCATAGAAAAGAATCCTTGATTCGAGTCGAATTGATTGACCTATTTGTATTTTGTACTTTGACTTCCTCTATGAGAAAGCAAATATATTTGCTAATTAATAATAATGAAGCAAGCTGCTCATAAAAACAGCACCATAAATTATAAATAAAAACCAACTAGAAACACCCGGGATTGAACTCACAGTTATTTCTCTCTTTCTTTGAAGAGATTGTCTCTTTAAACATTCAACCCCGAAAAATTTTTATAAATTTATAACATTATTTATAAATAATTTTTCTAAATCTTTTTCTCTTAAAATTCTACAACATTTTAAAACTTTATTTTTCAATAATCGCAGTCAATTGATGTTAATTGATTTATTTTTTATTGGTTTTAGCGGCGATTTGCTATCGCAAATCTTGATTTAGACGAGTAAGTAAAGTACTCTTTAAAGTTAATTAAAATGAAAAGAAAGTTTCTGTACAAAAAATCTAATAATTTAGGTTTGGATGTTTTTGGAAATCACTTCTTGAAATCTATTTTAATTTTTTTTCTTTAAACTACTAAGAATAAGTGAGATTAGACTGGGAACATAATTATCACGTGGGAGTGTTTCATTTCCGATACATTTCTCGCCCAACAGATTTCCAGTCTGGTAGGTTCGATGACAACCGTCATTTCAATCAACGATATCACGACTATGCAGTCGCACTTCCGGTGTTTGTTGTATTACTATTATCTAGACTGTAAATTGAAATGCGAATAGGGGTTGCCAAATATATCAACCATTTTCCATTATATTTTTACAACAATTCTGATATTTTACATGTCCTGGAAAATGTGCCAAAATTCTCTCAAAACAGAGACAATAGGATGATTTTTCACGAGAATAGAGGAGCAATAAAGGAATAAATTGTTTTAAATGAAACGTAGAATTTAAATTCATTATTAAATTCATTGTGGAACGAGTGTTGAGTTTTCAAGCTGGAAAGTCAAATATTTAAAAAACCGTTGACCTTTAAAACAAAAAATATTAACTCGCAAGAAAAAAGTTAATTTTCAACTAAGAACGAAGATTTTTCAACCAAATGGTTGAATTTTAAACAACAACAAAAATCAACTTTAGAACGAGAAGTTGAATTTTCAACCAAGAAAGAAAAATTTACAACCAAGAACTTTTCTACCAAAAAATATAACTTTGCAATAAAATAGTTGAATTATCGAAAACAAAATAGTCAAATTCTTAACTAAAGAGATGAATCTTCAACTAAAATGATGAATCCTTGATGAAAAAAAAAATTAAGAACGGAAAATGTAGTAGGTAATATTTCCACAACGAAATTTTAATTTTTAAATTAAATCCTCAACCAAAATAGATTAATTTTTAAGCAGTTATATTTTTGACCAAACAAGATTAGGTTTCTAATAAAAGAGGTAAAATTTTTACCAAAAGAGATCAATTTTCAAACCAAAAAGACAATTTTTCAACAAAAGTGTTACGTTTTATACAAAGAGAGAGGTTTCAACGCAGAGGACAAAAATTTAACTCAATTGTGGACTTTTCAAGCCAAAAATGCGAATTTTCCTCAAAAAACTTGAATTTGAAAGCCGAAAAAAACAATTTTCTACAAAATAGTTGAATTTGCAACAAAACAGACGAATTCTCAAACAAAGGGTTGCATTTTCTACCAAGAAGATTTTTTAGTCCGAATGAAAAAAAATTAAAATCGCATTGTCTGATTTTGTAGCCAAGAAGGCAAATTCTCCACAAAACAGTTGAATTTTTAACTCGAAAATATAAATTTTGAACAAAAAAGTTAATTTTCAACCAAATAGTTGAATTTTTAACTAAAACCCATCCGATTTCAACCAAAAATGGAATAGTTCAATTGTAATTAAAAAAAAATTTTAACAAAAATAGTTAAATCTTTAATCAAAAAAATTACGTTTTAACAACTTCTTTCAACAAGTAGTTAAATTTTTAAGGGAAAAAGATGAATTCTCAACAAAAATGTAATAGTTGAATTTTCAACTAAAAATGAACAATTTTCTACCAAGAATAGAATACCTAAATTGTCAGTCGGAAAAATTAAATAAAAGAAAACGAATTTTCAACCAATAAAATGAATTTTTAACCGAAAAGATGAATTCTGAACCGATAATTGAATCATACATTTTTTAATAAAAATAATGAAATTTCAATGAAAAATTGTATTTCGGTATGCCAAAAAATTACTTTGCCTAACTTGTTAACAATTTATTCACTTCGTACCGAATGACACTTTTCACAAAAACACGTAAAATATATTTTCGATGAAAATTAAGAAAAGTAATCATTAGACAATTTTGAAGATAAAAGTTCGTAGAATCGAAGAAACCAGTGGAAGAATAGTGAAAGCATTTTAACTCAGTAAAATGATAATCTGTCAGCGAAACAAATTTTCATCACCATGTCAAAAAGACTTTTTTCAATTAAAAAATAGCAAGCTATAATGGGGAAAAGGCTAATTATAAACCTAGTTTTAATTATACCTACTCGTAAAAAATACTACAGAAACTTTGCTTTAAAACCCAGTCACTTTTTTCCATTATTCAGCTCGTACTGGTATTCATTTCATACTGGTTCCCCTCATATGTACAAATCTTACAAAACGAGACATAAGTATAAGCAATAAGATGCTTTCGATTTCAAAAGAGTACATTTTCATCTAAATAGTGGAGTTTTCAACTAAAAACGACCCATTTTCAACAAAAAATAGAATAACTAAATTTTTAGTTCAAAAAATTAATTTTCAACAAAATAGTTAATTTTTCTTCTAAAGAGATTAATCCTCAACTGATAAAAGGAATTTTTAATCAAGTAGTTTAACTTTCAAGTAGTTGAATTTTTGATAAACGAAGAATCCTTTTCAACGGAGTAGTGAGGTTTTTGACAAAATAAGTAAATTTTTAACCAAATAGTAGAATTTTAACCAAAAAAGATGAATTCTGAACCAAAAATATAGTAGTAGACTTTTTAATTAAAAAGAATCAACTGTAAACAAAAAGTAGTTGGAGTTTCTTATTGGGTTCTATTAATTCAGTTCGCACTTAAGCAAAGAAAATGGAAAAGGAAGAAGTTTTTTTTAAACAGGAGAGAAAGACAAATTTTTTCTACCTTGTAAGAAAATACTAAAGAAATTTTGCGTTAAAACCCAGTCACTCTTTTCCATTATTCAGCTCGTACTGGTCTTCACCTCATACTGGTTTCCCCCATATGTACAAATCTTACAAAATACGACAAAAATATGAACCATGGGAAGAATATTCTTGTCAAGGTATGAAGAAGACGCTTTCTGCAATTTCTATACCAATACCATGCTTTCGATTTATTATTATTACTTGTAGAATAAAGATAGGTGGACGAAGAAGTTTTTTTTCAAACAGGAGAGAAAGATGATTTTTTTTTTTGACCTTATTGTAAGAAAATACTAAAGAAATTTTGCGTTAAAGCCCAGTCACTTTTTTCCATTATTCAGCTCGTACTGGTATTCACCTCATACTGGTTTCCCCTATATGTACAAATCTTGAAAAACAAGACAAAAATATGAATTCAGTGCACATTAAAAAAAGAAAAAATAAGGAAGTTTCCTTAAAACAGGGGGAAAAATAAGAGAAAGTCGTTTTAAATATTGCTTCTCATAAGAAATACTACAGAATTTTTGGATTAAAAGCCAGTCACTTTTTCAATTATTCAGCTCGTACTGGTATTAATTTCATACCGGTTTCCCCCATATGTACAAATCATACAAAACGAGACAAAAGTATAAAACATAGGAGGAATATTCTGGTTAAGGTATGAAGAAGACGTTTTTTTGCAGTTTCTATAGCAATAAGATGCTTTCGAAAAAGAAAAAAAAACATTTTTATCTAAATAGTGGAGTTTTCAACAAAAAACGACCCATTTTAAACAAAAAATAGAATAATTAAATTTTCAGTACTAAACATTAATTTTGAATGAAAAAACTAATTTTCAACAAAATAGTTCATTTTACCACTAAAGAGATTAATCCTCAACTGATAAAAGAAATTTTTGATAAAGTAGTTTAACTTTCAATTAAATCGTTGAATTTTTGATAAAAGAAGAATTCTTTTCAACAGAGTAGTGTACTTTTTGACAAAATAAGTAAATTTTCAACCAAACAGTAGAATTTTAACCAAAAAAGATGAATTCTGAACCAAAAATATATTAGTAGACTTTTTAATTAAAGATAATGAACTTTAAACAAAAAGTAGTTGAATTTTCCTATTGGGTTCTATTAATTCAGTTCGCACTTAAGCAAAGAAAATGATTATTATTCAGCTCGTGCTGGTATTCACATCATACTGGTTTCCCCTATATGTACAAATCTTACAAAATAAGACAAAAATATGAAACATAGAAAGAATATTCTTGTTAAGGTATGAAGAAGAAGCTTTCTGCAGTTCCTATACCAATACCATGTTTTCGATTTATTATTATTACTTGTAGAATAAACATAGGTGGACGAAGAAGTTTTTTTTTAACAGGAGAGAAACACGAATTTTTTTTACCTTGTAAGAAAATACTCAAGAAATTTTGCGTTAAAACCCAGTCACTTTTTTCCATTATTCAGCTCGTACTAGTATTCACCTCATACTGGTTTCCCCTATATGTACAAATCTTACAAAATGAGACAAAAATATTAAACATGGGAAGAATATTATTGTTAAGGTATGAAGAAGACGATTTATGCAGTCCCTATACTAATACCATGCTTTCGATTCATTATTATTACTTGTAGAATAAATATAGGTGGACGAAGATGTTTCTTTTTTTAACAGAAGAGAAAAATGAATTTTTTTTACCTTGTAAGAAAATACTCAAGAAATTTTGCGTTAAACCCCAGTCACTTTTTTCATTATTCACCTCATACCGGTTTCCCCTATTTGAAAAAATCTTACAAAATAAGACAAAAATATGAAACATAGAAAGAAAATTTTCTTGTTAAGGTATGAAGAAGACGCTTTCTGCAGTTCCTATACCAATACCATGCTTTTGATTTATTATTAATACTTGTAGAATAAAGATAGGTGGACGAAGAAGTTTTTTTTTAAACAGGAGAGAAAGACGAAGCTTTTTACCTAGTAAGAAAATGCTGAAGAAATTTCGCGTTCAAACCCAGTCACTTTTTTCCATTATTCAACTCGTACTGGTATTCACCTCATACTGGTTTCCCCTATATGTGCAAATCTTATCAAATAAGACAAAAATATGAAACAAAGAAAGAAAATTTTCTTGTTAAGGTATGAAGAAGACGCTTTCTGCAGTTACTATACCAATACCATGCTTTTGATTTATTATTATTACTTTTGGAATAAAGATAGGTGGACGAAGAAGTTTTTTTTCAAACAGGAGAGAAAAATATTTTGCGTTAAAACCCAGTCACTTTTTTCCATTATTCAGCTCGTGCTAGTATTCACCTCATACTGGTTTCCCCTATATGTGCAAATCTTATCAAATAAGACAAAAATATGGAACATAGCAAGAATATTCTTGTTAAGGTATGAAGAAGACGCTTTCTGCAGTTCCTATACCAATACCATGCTTTCGATTTATTATTATTACTTGTAGAATAAATATAAGTGGACGAAGACGTTTTTTTTTAAAAACAGGAGAGAAAGACGTTTTTTTTACATTGTAAGAAAATACTAAAGAAATTTTGCGTTAAAACCCAGTTATTTTATTCCATTATTCAGCTCGTGCTGGTATTCACCTCATACTGGTTTCCCCTATATGTAAAAATCTCACAAAATAAGAGAAAAATATGAAACATAGAAAGAATATTCTTGTTAAGGTATGAAGAAGACGCTTTCTACAGTTCCTATACCAATACCATGCTTTTGATTTATTATTATTACTTGTAGAATAAAGATAGGTGGACGAAGCTTTGAACTCCTTTGCTCGCGGATCTCTCAAGGGAATTTCTTCCTTTTATCCATTTTCTCAAAGGAATAGCATTGAACTCGAGATTATTCGATGTACATCAATTTTAGTTTTTTTTTTAAGAAAAAAATGAAAGGTTCGTTAATGGTGCATTGCAGCCTGACAGAGGTTCCTCATGCCAACAATGACTCCTGGAAGTCTGCCATTATGCGTAATCCACCGAACTTGTCCAACATTAATTATTCAGCCAGAGGCAACATTTTATCTCCTGGTTGGCTCTCCTCTCCCTAGTTATAATATAGGCTGCCTATGTCATCCTCTGCACCATGCTCAATTATTGTTCTCCCACCCTTAAGCAAAACTCATTAAAATTTTTCATTGGTCAAATAAAAGCTCGAGTATTCATTAATATGGTAATTGGATTAATTATTCGATCACTTTTCAGCATTTTAGAAAAATCATTCTCGTCAAATGTCAAGTTGAAATCTTGAAAATGAAACACTTTTTATTATTTATTATTTGTTCATAAATTGTTACCCATGTTCATAATATTATTTCATTAACATTATTTCAGTTCATTATTAATGTTTTTATTTATAGAAATAGGGAAATAAATTCTTTTTAATAAACTGAATGTAGGTAAAATATTGAATTCAATATGAAACGCTTTAAATTCCCAACATTTCAAGTGAAGATATATTGCAGTTTCAATAAAATAGTTGAATTTTCAAGAAAATTTTTTTAATTTTCTAAGGAAAAAAAAAGATTAATTTGTTAAGAAGAAAACTCAAAAAGTCAAGTATTCAACAAAAAAGTTAATTGTGAACCAAGAAAGATGAGATATCTACAAAAAAAAAAGAATTTTTAATCCAAGAGGACGAATTTTCTATTAAAAAATTAATTTTCAACAAACCTGTTAAATTTTCAGCAAAAATTTGAACAAAATAGTTCAATGTTCAACAAAATAGTTCAATTTTTAACCAAACAGTTCAATATTAACAAAAAATAAATAAATTTGCAACACTATAGTTGAATTTTTAACCAAATAGTTTAAATTTCAACCCACAAAGATGGGTTTTCAACCCAATGGTAGAATTTTCAATCTGAAAAGTTGAATTCAAAGATGATATTTCTACCAAAAAAGGTGAATTTGCAATCCAAAAGAACGAATTTTCTACAAAAAAAACGAATTTTCAACAAAAAAATTGACATTTCAACAAAATAATTAGATTTTTAGCAAAATAATTTAATTTTTAACAAAATAATTTAATTTTCAACAAAATAATTCAATTTTCAACCAAATAAATAAATCTTCAAAAAAATAAAATTTCCAATAAAATACATAACTTTTTAACCAAATAGTTGAATTTTCAAAAAAATAGTTGAATTTTTCTGAAGGCGGTTTATTTATTTTTAACCAAATAATTGAATTTTCAACCTATAAAGATGAATTTTCTATCCAAAAAGACGAATTTTCAACAAAACAATTGAATTTGAAAAAATAGTCGAATTTTCAACCCGAAAAGGGGAATTTTTCAAAAACAGTTTTAACAAAAAACGGAACCCGATTTAAGTGGAATTTTTAACTAAAAGTTAATTTTTTAGTGAAAAAATTTAATTTTTAACAAAAATATTTAAGTTGTTAAACAAATAATTGAATTTTCAATCTACGAAGATGATTTTTTTACCAAATGCTTGAATTTTCAACGAATAAAGATAAAATTTGAACAAAAAAAGGCATATTTTCAACCAAATAGTAACATTTTTAACCTAAAAATACGAATTTTTTTAAAGACAGCGGAATTTTTATCACAGACAAATTATTTTCAAGCATAAAAGATGCATTCTTAACCAAGAAAGATGATATTTCTACCAAAAAAGATGAATTTTCAATCCAAAAAAACGAATATTGTATCCAAAAAGAAGATTGTTCAACAAAAAATTTAATTTCTAACAAAATAATCAAATTTTTAACAAAATAAATCATTTTTAACCGAATAATTGAATTTTCAACCTATAGAGATGAATTTTCAATCCAAAAGAACGAATTTTTTATCCAAAAAGACGAATTTTCAACAAAACAAATGAATTTGAAAAAATAGTCGAATTTTCAAGCCGAAGGGGGGAATTTTCCAAAAACAGTTGTAACAAAAAATCTAGCACGATAATTTGAATTTTCAACTAAAAGTTAATTTTTTAATCAAAAAATTTAATTTTTAGCATAATATTTGAGTTCTTAAACAAATAATTGAATTTTCAATCTTCGAAGATGATTTTTCTACCAAATGCTTGAATTTTCAACGAATAAAGATTAAATTTGAGCAAAAAACAGTCATATTTTCAACCAAGTAGTAAAATTTTTAACCTAAAAATACGAATTTTTCAAAAGAAAGATGCGTTTTTAACCAAGAAAGATGACGTTTCTACCAATAAAGATGAATTTTCATTTTAAAATAATCGAATATTGTATCCAAAAAGGAGAGTGTTCATCAGAAAATTTAATTTCTAGCAAAATAATCGAATTTTTAACAAAATAAATAATTTTTAACAAAATAAATGATTTTTAACAGAATAATTGAATTTTCAAGAAAATAGTTCAATTGTTAACCAAATAGTTGAATTTTCAACCAACAAAGATGAATTTTCAACCACACCGTCGATTTTTCAAAAACAAAAAAGATTAAAACATAACAAAAAACATTTGTAAAGAAAAGACGAACTTTCTAGAAGACTGTGAACTTTCAACCCGAAAAGTGGATTTTTCAACAAAAAGATTTTTTTAAACCATAAGGGATGACTTTTCTACCCAAAAGAATTCTTTCATATCCAAAAAGACGATGTTTCAACAAAGCAGTTGAATTTTTAACAAAATAGTTAAATTTTTATTAAAAAAGTTACTTTTTTAACCAAATAATTCAATTTTCAACCTATAAAGATGAATTTCCAATCCAAAAGAACGAATTTTCTCTCCAAAAAGACAAATTTTCAACAAATTAATTGAATTTGTAAAAATAGTCAAATTTTCAAGCCGAAAAGGGAAATTTTTCAAAAACAGTTGTAACAAAAAACCTAGCCCGATAAGTTGATTTTTCAACTAAAAGTTAATTTTTTAATAAAAAAATTAATTTTTAACAAAATATTTAAGTTGTTAAACAAATAATTGAATTTTCAATCTACGAAGATGATTTTTCTATCAAATGCTTGAATTTTCAACGAATAAAAATTAAATTTGAGCAAAAAACAGTAATATTTTCAACCAAATAGTAAAATTTTTAACTTAAAAATACGAATTTTTTTAAAGACAGTGAAACATTTAACACAGACAAATTTATTTTCAACAAAGAAAGATGACATTGCTACCATAAAAGATGAATTTTTAATTTAAAAAAAGGAACATTGTATCCAAAAAGAAGAGTGTTCAACAAAAAATTTTATTTCTAACAGAATAATCAAATTTTTAACAAAATAAATAATTTTTAAGAAAATAATTAAATTTTCAAAAAAATTATTACATTTTCTACAAAACAGTTCAATTGTTAACCAAATAGTTGAATTTTCATCAAAATAATAAAATCGTCAAAAAAATAAAATTTCCAAAAAAATAAATAAATGTTTAACCCAATAGTTGAATTTTTTTTAAAATAGTTCAATTTTTCTGAAGGCGGTTTATTTATTTTTAACCAAATAATTGAATTTCCAACCTATAAAGATGAATTTTCAATTTAAAAAAACGAATTTTCTATCCAAAAAGACGATTTTCAACAAAACAATTGAATTTGAAAAAATACTCGAATTTTCAAGCCGAAAAGGAGAATTTTTCAAAAACAGTTGTAACAAAAAACCGAATCCGATTTAAGTGGAATTTTTATCTAAAAGTTAATTTTTTAATGAAAAAATTTTATTTTTAACAAAAATATTTAAGTTGTTAAACAAATAATTGAATTTTCAATCTACGAAGATGATTTTTCTATCAAATGCTTGAATTTTCAACAAATAAAGATTAAACTTGAACAAAAAACAGTAGTATTTTCAACCAAATAGTAAAATTTTCAACCTAAAAATACGAATTTTTTTAAAGACAGTGGAATATTCAACACACAAAATTATTTTCAACCAAGAAAGACGACATTTCTACCATAAAAGATTAATTTTCAATTTGAAAAAACGAATATTGTATTCAAAAAGAAAAGTGTTCAACAAAAAATTTAATTTTTAACAAAATAATCAAATTTTTAACGAAATAAATAATTTTTAACAAAATAATTAAATTTTTAACAAAATAGTTGAATTTTCTACAAAACAGTTCAATTCTTCACCAAATAGTTGAATTTTCAACCAACAAAGATGAATTTTCTACCAAAAAAGGTGAATTTTCAATCCAAAAAAACGAATATTGTATCCAATAAGAATAGTGTTCAACAAAAAATTTAATTTCTAACAAAATAATCAAATTTCTAACAAAATAAATATTTTTCAACAAAATAATTAAATTTTCAAAAAAATAGTCCTATTTTCTACAAAATAGTTCAATTGTTCACCAGATAGTTCAATTTTCAAGCTAAAAAGATTATTTTTTTTGAACAGTTGAATTTTCATCAAAAAGTTCATTTTCAACCAGAAAAGATTAATTTTTAACCAAAAGCGATTTTATTTCTACCAAAAGCGATCACTTTTCAATCTACAAGAGTTTTCGAACAAAAAATATTAATTTTGACGAAATAGTTAAATTTCCAATAAAATAATTAAATGTTTAACAAAAAAGTTGAAACATCGATAAAAAGGATAGCTTTTTAACAAAAAAGTTGAATTTTCAACAAAATAATTTAATGTTCAACAAAACAGTTGAATTTTCGACAAAAAAAGATTACTTTTTAACAAAATAGTTGAAATTTCATCAAAATAATTAAATTTCCAACAAAATAATTAAATTTTGAACCAAAAGAGATAAATTCTGAACCAAAGATAATTATAGAATTTCTACCAAAAACAAGAAAAAGGGAAAGTTTCTTGAAAACAGGGGAAAAAAGAGGAACTTTTTAAGAAGGGGGAAAGGGGAAAATATGGGAAAGAGTGTGAAGTATGTGAACAAAATTGTAAACTTTCAAATTATTCAAGAAATACTTTAGATCCCTCGCCTTTATTTTAAAGAGAAAATTGTTCTTCATTTTTAGAGAACCTTTTTTTATTTTCCTCAAGAATGAACACAATTAAGGATTGATAATGAACGAGAAAAATTGAACTGATTCCCTTCGAGCTATATATATTGATCGGAGATGGTTGACAAAGGGAAATGAAGTTCGATAAAAAATGCATACTGCGTTAGAATGGAAATTAAAAGGACAGAAATGAATGGATTCCTTCTCAGTTTCGCGAAAGGAAAACGAGAATCGAGAAGCTAGTCGAATGACTTATTACTTGAAATCTCTACAATTCTAAAGAAACCCTTAATATTCAATAAAATTCCTGTTATTTTCCAGAGTTCTCTAGAAATCCTGTGAAATCTTTGGAAATTCTACAAAATTCTTTGAAATCCTTGGAAATTTAATAAAATTTTTGAATCTTTGTAAAATTTCATGAAATACCTTAAAATCCCTTACATTCCTTGGAATCGCTAGAAAACCCTTAAAATTTAATTTTGTTTGATTTATTTTCCAGAGTTCTCTAGAAATCCTTTGAAATCTTTGTAAATCCCACAAAATTCTTTGAAATCCTTGGAAATTTAATGAAATCTTCAAATCTTTGTAAAATTTCTTGAAATACCTTAAAATCCCTTGCATTCCTTGAAATCGCTAGAAAACCCTTAAAATTTGATTTGATTTGATTTATTTTCCAGAGTTCTCTAGAAATCCTTTGAAATCTTTGGAAATCCTACAAAATTCTTTGAAAGCCTTAGAAATTTAATAAAATCTTCGAATCTTTGTAAAATTTCTGAAAATACCTTAAAATCCCTTGCATTCCTTGGAATCGCTAGAAAACCCTTAAAATTTGATTTGATTTGATTTATTTTCCAGAGTTCTCCAGAAATCCTACAAAATTCTTTGAAATCCTTGAAAATTTAATAAAATCTTCAAATCTTTGTAAAGTTTCTGGAAATACCTTAAAATCCCTTGCATTCCTTGGAATCGCTAGAAAACCCTTAAAATTTGATTTGATTTGATTTATTTCCCAGAGTTCTCCAGAAATCCTTTGAAATCTTTGGAAATCCTACAAAATTCTTTGAAATCCTTGGAAATTTAATAAAGTCTTCAAATCTTTGTAAAATTTCTGGAAATACCTTAAAATCCCTTGCATTCCTTGTAATCGCTAGAAAACCCTTAAAATTTAATTTTATTTTGATTTATTCTTCAAAGTTCACCAGAAATCCCTTCAAATTTTGTATATCCCTTAAAATCCCTAGAAATGCAATAGTGAACCATGATAATTTTGCATATCCCTTAAAATTTCTTGTAGTCATAAATAACTACAAGTGTGGGCTCACCACACCCACGATGTGCCAACAGCACTCGGTATTCTTGAATGGTCACTCATCTAAGTACTAACAGCGTCCAACGCTGCTTAACTTCAGTGATCTGACGAGAACTGGGTTTTTCAGCGTGGTATGGCTGTTGGTACATATTTAGTTAAAAAAATTAATTCTCAGAAAAAAAACGAATTTCCAACAACGTAGTTACATTTAAAAAAAAAGAGGTGAATTTTCAACTAAAGTTCAACTTTCAACCAAATAGCTGAATTTCTGACAAAAAAGATGACTTTTTAACAAACTAGTTGCATTATCAAAAAAATAAAATTAATTAATAATTAATAATAATTTTATTCATTTTGTAATATATTGTAGTACATAGAATATTTTTATACCAAGGAGTTGCCACCCTTATTTTTTACAAGGGTGAATATGATTCTTTTTGACTTTTTTTTATACAGAAACTTTCAAATCAGCTGAATTTCACTGTATATTGTACTGCTATTAAAAAAACTGAAAATTAAAATCGACATATTTCGGGGTTTTTGAAAAAAATTCATTGCAAGGGGCGATTTATCCCTACAGTTAATGTATTGCTTTTAGAAAATTAATTATAACATACGTTTTAAATTTTAATCTGGAAACGCTTGTACTGACTTATATTTTGCCTTAAAAATTAAATAAAATAAGCACCCTCATTTTTAGGAGGGTTGACTACCCCTATGCAAATTTATCATTATCAGATTGTGAATAGAAACGGTTTTTTTTCGCATTTACCTGTAGACTGATATTTTACCAATATAATTTGTCAATTTTTTTCCATGACACAATTAACAAGTCCATAGTATTTAAACCACCCCATTTTTTCAGTTATCATACCTAAAATATCCATTTTTGTTTGAATATAATAAAATATTATTTATTGAACAAACCTTCAAACATTTTTTTTTAAAGTTTGAAAATATCTTACTTTTAATTTTATGATCTTTATTAATTTTCATAAAATTTTAAAACTATACGTATTATTATTCCAAAAATGTGTTTTTTATCGCGAAATATGAAAACTATGATTTTTTTTTATTCATACAGTTATAGTTTGAAACTTTGAGATTAGAAAAAAATTGAAAAAATCTAGTTTTAAAGAGATTTTAAAATTACCGTTTTTTATTCGTGAACTTTAAGGGTGCTTTTCATCCCTTAAATGGCCAAATTCGAGCATGGAAGTTAAAATGCAGATATTTTGTCAGTATATGTCTCAATGAGCGTCTTATTGTAAGAATTATTCAAACGTTTGTTTGGTTGAAAAATTCCAATTCGTTTTTGAGATAATAAAGAAAAACTGTTTCTGGGGGTAAACTTTCAGGGTCGGTTTCACCCCTCGAAACGACGAATTAGCACGTAACAAAAAATACGTGTCTACTGTTTTTTTATTTACTACAACATATTACAAAATGAAGAAAATCGGTGAGGTTCAACTAGGAAAGCAATAAATTAACTGTAGGGGTAACTCACCCCTTGCAATGCATTTTTCTCAGAAACTCCGAAAGATGTTAACTTCAGTTTGTTATTTTCTTGACAACAGTATAATGTAGTCAAATTCAGCTGATTTCAAAGTCTCTGTATTAGAAAAATGTCAAAAAACTCACATTCACCCTTGTAAAAAATAAGGGTCGCAACCCCTTGGCGTAATAATGTCTTGATGAGCGTCTTATTGTAAGAAATAATCTGATGTTTGTTTAAGGGTGGTTTTCATCCCTTAAATCGACGAATTAGCATGCAACAAAAAAAACATGTCTACTATTTTTATTTATTTTTATATAAATGATATAAACGTTCTGCAAAATTTTAAATTGTTGCACTTGTCTTGAGTTGGATTTCAAGACATAGAATAAAGTCTCGCTCTCGAATTTTTTTTGGCCTTAATCATTTAGGAGGTCAGAAAATGATATTCTGTCAGAATTTTTTTCCGAATTTTCAATTTCTATGGGGTTAACTGCCCTTACACATCACCCATTATTGAGACCTGCCTTATACAAGTTTGATTGTCGATATTTGAAAATTTAAAAAGGTCAAAAATCTTATTTTTTTATCCAGAGAATTATAGGGTAGGTGAGAATTTTCGGCAAGACCCCTAAAAACCACCCTTATATTATGCAGACCTAAAATGTTAACAATGACCTGTTTAATTGTCGATGTTTTAAAAATACAAAAACGTCACAAATCTTCTTTTTTTTATCCCACGAATTATTGTGTGGATGAGAATTTTTGACAAGACCCCTAAAAACCACCCTTATGGTATGCAGACCTAAAATGTTAAGAATGTCAAGTTTGATTGTCGATATTTGAAAATGTAAAAAGGTCAAAAATTTTCTTTTTTTATCCCACGAATTATAGTGTGGGTGATTATTTTCTACAAGACCCCTAAAAACAACCCTTATGGTATGCAGATCTAAAATGTTAAAAATCACAAGTTTGATTGTCGATATTTTAAAATACAAAAACTTGAAAAATCTTTTTTTATCCCACTAATTGAAGACCAGGCGAGAATTTTCGGCAAGACCCCTGAAAACCACCCTTGCTATATGTACACCTATAATTTTAAAAATGACAAGTTTGATTGTCGATTTTTGAAAATACAAAAACGTAAAAATCTTCTTTTTTTTATCCCACGAATTATTGTGTGGGTGAGAATTTTCGACAAGACCCCTAAAAACCACCCTTATGGTATGCACACTATAATTCGTGGGATAAAAAAGAAGGATTTTGACGTTTTTGTATTTTAAAATATCGACAATCAAACTTGTCATATTTAACATTTTAGGTATGCATACCGTAAGGGTGGTTTTTAGGGGTCTTTCGAAAATTCTCACCCACACTATAATTCGTGGGATAAAAAAAGAAGATTTTTGACCTTTTTAAATTTTTAATTATCGACAATCAAACTTGTCATTTTTAAAATTTTAGGTCCACATACCATAAGGGTGGTTTTTAGGGGTCTTGTCGAAAAACTCACACACACTATAATTCGTGGAATAGAAAAAGAAGATTTTTGACCTTTTTACATTTTCAAATATCGACAATCAAACTTGTCATTTTTAACATTTTAGGTCTGCATACCATAAGGGTGGTTTTTAGGGGTCTGTTCGAAAATTCTGACCACCTTTATGGTATGCAGACATAAAATGTTAAAAATGACAAGTTTGATTGTCGATATTTGAAAATACAAAAACGTGAAAAATCTTTTTTTATCCCGCTAATTAAAGACCCGGCGAGAATTTTCGGCAAGACCCCTAAAAACCACCCTTAATATATTCACACATAGAATGTTAAAAATGACAAGTTTGTTTGGCGATATTTGAAAATACAAAAACGTCAAAAATGTTCTTTTTTATTCCAAGAATTATTGTGTGGGTCAGAATTTTCGACAAGACCCCTAAAAACCACCCTTATGGTATGCATACCTATAATGTTAAAAATGACAAGTTTGATTGCCAATATTTGAACGTTCAAAAAGGTAAGAAATCTTCTTTTATTATCCTACAAATTATAGACCCGATGAGAATTTTCGACAAGCCCCTAAAAACCACTCTCATGGTATGCAGACCTAAAATGTTGAAAATGACAAATTTGATTGTCGATATTTGAAAATACAAAAACGTCAAAATCCTTCTTTTTTTATCCCACGAATTATAGTATGGATACCGTAAGGGTGGTTTTTAGGGGTCTTGCCAAAAATTCTCACCCACACTATAATTCGTGTGATGAAAAAAGAAGATCTCTGACGTTTTTGTATTTTCAAATATCGACAGTCAAAATTTTCATTTCTAACATTTTAGGTCTGCTTACCATAAGACTGGCTTTTAGGGGTCTTGCCGAAAATTCTCGCCTACCCTATAATTCGGGGGACAAAAAAAAATGAATTTTTGACATTCTCAAGTTTTCAAATATCGACAATCAAACTTGTATAAGGCAGTTCCGAATATTGGATGCTGTGTAAGGGTAGTTATCCCCTTAACAAATTGTTATGCGACAATTATTTCCGACAGAATATTGTTTCTTGCCCTTCTAACTGATTTAAGCAAAAAAAAAATCGAAAAATAATTTTTTTCATTTTGTTCATATTATGAACGTTCGTAACTTCAAGTAAATCGTCTTGAGCATGACTTGGCGATCTCTTGATTGTAGGGTCATTCAAGACTCAGCAAAGTCGAATTATTTTTACACGGGATGTAGGAAGGGAAATTAAAAGGACAGAAATGAATGGCTTCCCTCTTTGTTTCGTGAAAGAAAAATGAGATTCAAGAAGCTGGTCGAATGACTTATTGCCATAGACCTTCCTCGAGATCCATAGATATTTATTACGAATCTAATCCATTACTCGTTCTCGTTACAGCTAAAAGTGTCTCACCTGCTTTCGACTAAGGCGCAATATGGAAATGGAAGCTGATAACGTTCTGCAACGAAAGAGCCTCTAGGAAATAAAAGAGATCACGAGCAGTAATCTTAACATTGCTTTTAGTCTTGCAACCAGGCCTTCATTGTCGACTTTACGTACCACATACTTTTTCTGGGATTAAAAAAACTCAGGGGACAACTATGAATGATCAGACTTTTTATATTCCAATTACAAGGGGCCACTCAAATTAAAAAAAAAATAAATAGTCGTGAATTCGATCTCGAGTGTTTCCACTTTGTTTGTATTTATAATTATATGGTGCTCATTTCACGAGCACTTTGCTTCCCGTTAGTAAATTTATTTGCTTCCTCATGGAGGAAGCATTAGTTATTTTTTTCAATAATAGACAAACCAAAGTCTTCATTTTGATCAATTTAAAAATAGAAATGTACAAAAAATGCAAAACTACAAAATAATACAAAAAAATTTTTTAACACAAAGACAAATCAGACAAATCAAATTTTGTATTCGAAATGATAATTTTTCGAGCTGGAAAAGGGATGGGAAAAGTTCTGTAGCACCCTATCCCTTTGCCAGCTTTATGATTTCTTTACGAAAATTGTCAGAATTACCCTATTTGAAAACTTAGGATCAAAAAGTCTTTTCTATTCATGCGTCAACTTTGAATTATGTCAATGAAAAAAGTTTTTCTGTTTGGAGCAGATGACTCAAATATTATAAATGAGCATAACTTCCTTAATCTTCAATAAAGTGTATTAATATTATAGATCAATCGATTTGCCTTGAATCAAGGAATCTTTTCCGTTCTTGCATCAATTTTGAATTATGTTAGTGAGAAAAGTTTAACTATAAAAAACCGATTTTCAAAATATATAAATCACAATAACTTCCATACTCTTTAATAAAATGTATTGATATTATAGGTCAATCGATTCGTTTCGAACCAAGGAATCTTTTATATTCTTGCATCAACTTTAAATTATGTTGAAGATAAAAGTTTTACCATAAAAAAACGTATTTTCAAATATTATGCATTACCATAGCTTCCTTACTCTTCAATAAAATGTATTAATATTGAAGGTCAATCGATTCGACTCGAATCAACACATCTTTTCTGTTCTTGCATCAACTTTGAATTATGTGAATGAAAAAAGTTTTACTATAAAAAACCGATTTTCAAAATATATAAATTACCATAACTTCCCTAAGCTTTGATAAAATATAATAATATTATAGGTCAATCGATTCGTCTCGAACCAAGGAATCTTTTATATCCTGGCATCAACTTTGAATTATGTTAATGAAAAAAGTTTTACTATAAAAAACTGATTTTTCAAATATTATTAAGTGCTCAGAAAAAATGCAACAAATATTTTTAGAAATCCTTAGGTCAGTTTCAAGATATTAGTCGGGAAAATAAGCCCTCCAAATTTCATCAAATTATCTCATCCGGACAATTGCTTAGAACATTGTATTAGACATTTTTAAATTGGGGAAGGTTCAATTAAATAAATTTAAAAAATTTGGAAAATGTTACCATTACAAAGCTTCCTCTATGAGGAAGCGAAAAAAAAATCACGCTATTTCTCGGTTTTCCCGGTCAAAAATTACATTTTTCTATCTAAAAAGATAGATTTTCAACCTAATAGTCGAATTTTGAAACAAAAAAGATTAAAATTCAATCAAAAATAATTGAATTTTCAACAAGAAGATGCACTCTCAACTAAACATATAATAGTTGATATTTGAATTTTAAAAAAAAACGAATTTTCAACAAAAAGAATTAATTTTCTACCCAAAAACAACAACGAATTTCCAACATAAAAAGATAAATTTTCAACCTGAATTAAAAATTTAAATTTTCTGTTAAAAACATTGATTTTCAATTAAAAAAAAAATAAAATTGAAAAAAAAAATTCAACCAATAACATATTTACAACAAATTCAAATAAAATGCATTCTAAAACATGAATTTTTAACAAAGAAGTTCAACTTTTAACCAAAAAAGACCAATTTCCCACAAAGAAGATAAATTTTCTACAAAACAGTTGAGTTTTCAACCAGCAAATATTACATTATTTAAAAAAAAACGATCTTTCAACAAAAAATTTTTTATTGAAATTGTTGAATTTTCGAGCCAAAAGACGAATTTTCTGTAGAACAATTGAATTTTCTACCTAAAAATATGAATTTTGAACGAAAAGTTAATTTTTAACAAAAAGTTAATTTTCAACCAAACGGTTGCATTTTTAACCAAAAAATGGGAAATTTCAACCAAGAAGATTAGGATTGTACCAGAGAAGACCAATTTTCAACTAAAATAGATCAATTTTCAACCAAAAATACAAAATTACATTTTCAGTTAAAAAATTAATTTTATACAACAAAAAAAAAACGAATTTTCAACCAGAGATGAACATTCAAACAAAAAATTAATTCTTAACAAAGTAGTTCAAAGTTAACCCTAGTCATTGATTTTTCAATTAGAAAGAATCAATTTTCAACCAAAAATGAAATAGTTTACTCAGTTATAAAAATTAATTTTCAAACAAAAAGATTAATTTTCAACTAAAATGTTGAATCTTCAAGCTATATGTAATATAGTAGATATTTCAACCAAAAAATATTTTTATTTTGAATAAAAAACAGTTCAATTTACCCAAAACAGCCGAAATTTCAAATAAAAATGCTTGAATCCTTAACAAAAGGAGATTAATTTTCAACCAAGCAGTTGCATTTTTATCCGAAAAAGTAAAACAGTTAGAAAACTTCTACTAAAAGCGATACATTTTTTAATCAAAGAGATGAGTTTTCAACCAAGAAATATTTCAGTTTGAATTTTCAATATCAAAATATAAATTTTCAATAGAAAGTTAATTTTCTACCAAAATAGTGGAATTTTCAATCCCAAAAGACAAATATTTCGTTTTAAAATAAAAATATTTTCTTGTTCAAATATCAACTGTTACATTTTTGGAGAATTATCGTTTTCGGATGAAAACTAACATACTTTTTTTGTTGTTGAAACTTTAACTCATTTGTTATAATTTTTTTTTTGTTACAAATTAATTTTTTTAATCTAAAAATTAATATTTCTATTTTTAGTTGAAAAATCAACTACTAAAAAAAAATTTTCTTTAAGAATTCATCTTTTTTATTTGAAACTTGAACTACTTGGTCCAAAGTTGAAGTACTTTGATTAAAACTCAGCTTTTTTGTCGCTGAAGATTCATGATTTCGATTAAAAAATTATCTTTTTGGTTGGAAATGTAACTTATTTATTGAAATTTCGTTTTTTTTTTGGTTAAAAATTAATTTTTTAACTAAAAATGTAAATGTTTAATTTTTGTTTGAGAATTTATCTTTTCTAGTTTGAAATTAACCTTATTTGATGAAAATTTATGTGTTTTGTTGAACATTCGTCTTCTTTGGTAGCAAATTAGTCTTCTTGGTTGCAAATTCATCATTTTGGATAAAACGTCAATTATTTTGATAAAAATTCATGTCTCTTGTTAAAATTGAAATAAATATAACTGTTTTTAAGCAATTAGGAATAGATAAAAAAAAGTTTCAAATTCTTTTGTAAGCGCAAGCGCGTTTTTTAATTTTATAAACATTATTAAAACATTCATAATGCAATACATGAAGCACTTTCGTCAAAAGAAAATTCACTTTTGATCTAACAGATCGAATTTCTCCTGGATTTTCCTCTTTGGATTTAATATTATTTTAGTGACCATTTCCCTTCCCCCAAATCGTCTAACGAAATTTGTGGGTGACTCATAATTTAGTATGGCACAGATTTAATTGGAATTAAAAAAAAAAGGTTGTATAAATGAAAGTTTTTCTCGAAAAAAGTGCTGATTACGGTTGTCATGTGTGGGTCCCCGAGCGTTACCGGTAAAATGATTGTTGTCTCCCTGGGCAGAGAGTGTTTAAACATCACGTATATAATAGTATTGATTTAAAATTCTCATTTTTACGAGATTTGAAAAGAGTGCAATATGTATATTCAAAATTACTGAATGAAATTACAAAACTATTAAATTATAAAATAATTCTAATTCATTATTGCGGGCACATGCAATAGCACTCAACAAAAATTTTTCCAATGATTGGGATAAAATCTACTCTAGTAAAGTTCTCATCCAGAAGGAAATTCGATTATCTCGAATGATAGCGGCTCAAGTAATATTAAATTACACACCATAAGATCAAAGGCTTTCCAATAGGATTAGGAAAGTTCGCAAGAGATTCAAACTTATTTGCTATTGTGATGGTCTTGGTCGACGAAGCTTGGACACTGGTGTCTCCTGGGATTTATGTGAGTCGAATTCCCGAAGGATTTCACTTCTTTATCCTGAAGGAGGAATCTTGGCCGCGATTCAAATTTTAGAGTTACGATTGCTCTCTCTGTACGAACTACGTAGTATGTATATCAATTCTGCGACGGTCCGATTATCGGTCTAGCAGAACGGTTGCTTGTTATTTTTTATTGGAATTTTGCCAGTAACACAATAACCGTTTCAAATGGACTTGGAATATCGTTGACCTCGGCTGATTTTTTCTCCCTTGATTTTTCGACATTCTGGATTTTCTGAATAGCATCGATAACCGAGGGCTCCTTTTCGAGCATTGAAATTCAATAAATGAAGCCTCTGATGCGAAATTGAACCATTTCTGCAAACAGAATTGTGCTTGGACCTTTTGAGGCCTTGTCTTTTTAACCTTTGGGAGGTAGATACCATTTATGGATGGCAAAACATGTTTCATTTTTTCTTTTTCCATTTTGCATTTCACAGGTGAAGTTGAATTTATTTATTTTTTCGAATGGACTTAGCAATAGGGCATAGCGTAAAATACAAATTTCATCAAATGAAAGGACCCTCGGACCCTATTATTTTCCTTTTAGCATAAAAAGCAACTGTGTTCAATTTGGCTCGAATAAAAAAATTGTTTCATCAACTTCGCCAAAACTGTCTGGGAAAACCGCAAAAACCATGTTTTTCTATATTTACTTCATGATGATTGGTTGATTAAAAAAAGATTTCTTGACGAAAACAAGCTTTCTCGAGACGAATAGAAAAAAAGAGTTGAAATGTGAAAAGAAAATTTTTGATAATTTGCCAAATAAGAGGACATTTTTAATTTTACTTCCTAGTGGACTCCATGAAAAATATAGATCGCCATTTCCGACTCTTAAAACACTAATTGGTGAGTTTTTGATTGGTTTTTCAAAATTTCTCAAAAAAAGTTTTTAATTTAAATAAAAAATTTTCTGTGAATCCCTATTGAAAAAGCGTTTTAAAAAGTTAAAAAACTGCAAATATTTGTACAAAAAACTACAACTAATCTCAAAAAATTACAAGAGAAATTAGAGGAAAGTAGAACTTTTGTCTATTATTCAGAAAAATTTTGTATATTTTTGTACTTTCCAAATTTTTTTAAATATAACTTAAAAAACGTCAAATTATAGAAAATTATAAAAAACAGACTTTCAACAAATTATTTGTTAATAAATAATTTTTTTATTATATCACGCAAAAACTTCAACTAATTTTATTCTATAAAACGTAGGTGATTACAACAATTTTTTGTTAATCACGAGCACCAGGAGCCTCAAATAGAAAAAATTGACATTATTTCATCATATTTGTTTATTTAAAAAAAAACTAAATTCAAAATCGGACTTGACATATCTCTGGAAAATTTTATCAGCTTTTTTAAAAATGTGTTACGTCCAAATTCTTAGAAGATTTTGATGTTTTTTTTTAAATGACCGTATTTTTTATTTAACAACAAAGTTTAAACTTTTTTTTTCTAACTTTTCAGTGGTACGATTACTTTTAAGATTTTCGGATTTATTAAAGCAGGTCTTAAATAATTAAAATAACAAACTTAAAATAATGTCCAGTAGTTTAGAGTGAAAACAAATTGTTTATGATGTTATAAACAAACTTATGAACAAAATTCATTTCTTTGCGATTCGCAATAATAAGCTATTTTGAATTAAAAGACTGTGCGAAATATGACGTATAATAGTGTGAGCTTACAATTAGTTAAGTATATCTGCTATTTACTAATTATTTAAACAAATTTTATAAACAAATTCATATTTTCACTATTTTTTAATTTCTTTGCGGAATCAACTTGAAATGTTTTTCCAAAAACTCCCTGCTGCCATATTTTTCAAAATGACAATAATTGTTAATTATATAAACAAATTGTATACACAAATGCACATTTTCACAATATTTATCAATTATTATAAACAATTAATTATAAATTATAATTATTAAATTATTATTATTCATTATAAATAATTATTATAAACAATTAATATAAACAAATTATTAACTATGGTGCTTAACTATTGAAAAAATTACTTTTTGCATGTAAACTTTATTTGATTGACTGGTAGAACCTCATATAGTAACAACTTAACATCATAGGTCTACAATTTCTATTGTTATAAATAATTTTATCAACAATTATTCAGTTTAGATTTTTATTCTTAGGTTACACTTTTCCTTACCATTGAACCAAATTTTAACTGTTTCAGAAATGATTTACAACTATGAAATATTGTTAAAAGTGAATAAATTGAATTGTTTATAACATTTGTACTGAATAAATATACCAAATGAATGGTTTTCCGTAGAAAAAAGTTTTTTTTTCCATGAAATCTTCTTGGAAATTTTTTTTTATATTGATGCTCAATGTATATCTAAATAAGAAATTTTCTCGCTTTGATTATTTAAGAACAATTAAATATTGATATTGTAGCATACAATTTTTTTCCCATGAAAAACCGTTTAACTCGGGCATTTTCGATCAGTTTAAATAACTTTTTTCAAAAATTGCGAACACCAAGAATCTTTTGCTTGATTTTGTATCTGCAATATCTTAAAACTGTTTTCCGGTTTGAAAAAAATCTTTGCCTGAGCCGTTCTTGAAAAAATCATTTTTTTCGAAAAATCGAAATTTACAGTTTTTCCCGGAAACGGTCAAACAATATATGAAAAAAATCACAGTTTCTAAGTTTTATACGATAAGAAAAATTAGAAAAAATAAATTCTGATTGAATAATCAGATGATAGTTTTTTCTTCTTGAAAGATTGTATTCTTTATTTCTCTAATGAATTTTGTAAATGTATAATTTGGACCAAAGAAGCTTAAACTTTTTTTTGAATAACAAATTTTTGTTTAGTCAGAGTGAAATATTCGTAATCAAAATTCGTTAAGAATTGTACTGTCGGTCGATTTTTGTTCAAAAAAGATGTTTTTTGCCCACTCTACCTTTGGACATGAAATGAAACCATTTTAAACCTAAAAATTTTAGGTCTCGAAGTTAGGGCCATTTTAGTTTTTTTTTTTTTTCTAGAAAACGTGGGTGTTCCAGAAGAGATGGGGGAATTAAACATTTTTTGGTGTCTTGAAACAACAAATCAAACCATCTTACGCCTAAAAATATTAGGTTCGATTTTTTACTATCTCAGGGGTAGAAAACCAGGGTGTTCCAGAAGAGCTTGGGAAATAAAACTTTTTTTGATATTTTTGGACATGAAATAAAAAACAATTTTAGGCCTCACAATTTTAGGTCTCGAAGTTAGAGACTTTTTAGAATTTTTTCAATTTTTTAATATTTCAGGGGTAGAAAATGAGGGTGTTCCAAAAGAGCTGGATGGATGAGACATTTTTTTGTGTCTTTAGACAATAAATCAAACCATTTCAGGCGCTAAAATTTTAGTTCTCGAAGTAAGGGCAGTTTTCTGAAATTTTTATTTAATTTTTTTCTTATCTCAGGTGTAGAAAACGGGGACGTTCCGAGAGAGCTAGAAAAATGAAACTTTTTGAGATATCTTTGAACCTCAGTTGGAACCATTTCAAGACATAAAATTTGATGTCTCGGAGTTACGGAATTTTTTAGAATTTTTGTTCAATTTTTTATTACCTTAGGGGTAGAAAACGAGGATGTTTCGGAAGAGATGGAAACTTTCTTAGGTATATTTGGACACCAAATGCAGCCATTCTAATTACAAGTCATAAAATTTGAGATCTGGAAGTTAGGGCACTTACTGGACTTTTTTCAATTTTTTATTATCTTTGGGGATGTAAACGAGGATGTTCCAGAAAAGCTAGGAGAATTAAAATTTTTTGGGTATCTTTAGGCATCAAATGAAACAATTTGAAGCTATACAATTTTAGGTTTAGAAGTTAGGACATTTTTTGCAATTTTTTTCTCGATTTTTTTATAATCTTAGGGGTATAAAACGATGTTGTTCGGGATGACCAAAGAGAATTAAACTTTTCTAAGTATCTTGAGACATCAAATGGAATAATTTCAAGTCGTTCAATTTTAGGTCTTGAAACTAGGACATTTCTTGCAATTTTGTCTATTTTTTATCATCTTAGGGGTAGAAAACGAGGGCGTTTCAGAAGAGCTGATGGGACAAATCATTTTTTGGTATGTATGGACATTAATTGCTGCCACTTAAAGTCATGAAATTTCAGGTTTCGAAGTTAGGACATTTTTGGGAATATTTTTCGATTTTTGTTTCCTCGTAAAGGAAGCTTTGTAATGGTAACATTTTCCAACAAATTTTATTTCATTTAATTGAACCTTCCCCAATTTAAAAATGTCTAATACAACGTTCTAAGCAATTGTCCGGATGTGTGTGCAAGTGTGTATGTGTGTGTAAGTTTGTATGTGTGTGTAGGTGTGGATGTGTGTGTGTGTAAGTGTGGATGTGTGTGTGTGGATGTCACGCTTTTTTGTGAACACGATAACTTGAAAACAGTCGCAGATAAATTGATGAAATTTGGAGAGCTTATTTTCCCGACTAATATCTTGAAACTGACCGAAGGATTTCTAAAAATATTTGTTGCATTTTTTCTGAGCACTTAATAATATTTGAAAAATCGGTTTTTTATAGTCAAACTTTTTCATTAACATAATTCAAAGTTGACGCAAGAATATAAAAGATTCCTTGGTTCGAGACGAATCGATTGACCTATACTATTAATATATTTCATTGAAGCGTAGGGAAGTTATGGTAATTTATATATTTTGAAAATCGGTTTTTTATAGTAAAACTTTTTTCATTGACATAATTCAAAGTTGATGCAAGAACAGAAAATATGTTTTTGGGTGATTCAATCGTTGATTCGGGACGTATCGATTGATCTATAATATTAATAAATTTTATTAAAGAGTAAGGAAGCTATGGTAATGCATCATATTTGAAAATATTGTTTTTCATAGTAAAACTTTTTTCTTCAATATAATTCAAAGTTGATGCAAGAATATAAAAGATTCCTTGGTTCGAGACGAATCGATTGACCTACAATATTAATAAATTTTATTAAAGAGTAGGGAAGTTATGGTAATTTATATATTTTT
>CAKNYM010053000.1:354741-373367 GCA_932195095.1 Andricus curvator
CCTACAATACACACACAAGAAGAAGCCCAAAAAAATGTCAACTGTAACGAGGACAGGCTTCAAAGACCAAAATGCTCTCAAACAGAGGAAATAGGGAGATTTTTCACGAAAATAGAAGAATAAACTCTTTTAAATAAAATTAATAAGAGTTCTATATTAAATTTAATTTCAAACGCTTTGAAGGCGAATTTTCAATAAAATAGTTCAATTCTCAATTGAGGAGATGAATTTTCAACGAAAAAGATAAATTCCTGAACAAAAAATGCAAATTTTGAAAAAGGTAGTTCAACTTTCAACCAAGTAGTGAATTTTCGACAAAAAAAGATGAATTCTTGACAAAAAATGTAACAGTTGATATTTCGACCACAAAAATTTTGATTTGGAACCAAAAGAGTGAAGTTGAACCAAAAAAGCCCAATTTTCAGCAAAATAGTTGAATTTTCAAACAAAAAAGATTTTCTGTCAAGAAAGAAAAAATATTTCAATCGAACTGTCGAATTTTCGAGCAAAAAAGACGAATTTTCTATAAAACAGTTGAATTATCTACCAAAAAAGATTTTCCAGTCATAAAAGAGAAAAAAATCCAGTCCAATTATAATTTGAGGCGAATAATAATTTTTGATACAAAATAAAAATTTCGAATACCTACATATTTTTTAAGATTATTTGTTTTTAAGTTTATATAAATATAAAATATCTCAGACTTTTGAGAAAATTCGAAAAGACTTTAAAGATGTAAGGTATCAAAGCTAGAAGTTTCAGAAGTAAAGAAGAAATTTAAAAACATTTAAAATAATTTCTAGAGAATTTAACGAAAAATTTTCTATTCTTTTAAAACCTTTTAAAATCCTCAAAAAGCTGCATTTTTTCGAAATTTCAAAAATATAAATTTTGTTTTAAGTTTTTTGAGATCCTTTCAAATTTTAAATTATTCTTGAAATTATTTAAAAACTGAGGAATCATAAGAAATTATTTTCTTCACCTGAAAACATTCTAAATTCTCAAAATGGTCCTTTTTCAAAATTTTCAAAAATCTTCAAAAATGGAAAATTTTTGTTGAAAAATCTTTGACGTTCATTCTTAAAATTTTAGGAAATCTTTTTAAATGCTTTCAAATCTTTTCAGTTTTCTCCTAAAGTTCATTTTTCAAAATCAAAAAATTTATTTTTTATAAATTATTTGAAAATGTTGATTTACGAAACTGATGGTGCAGAAAATTCATAATCTTTATTGATTGATAAATGAATATAACCTCGTACAACATGTTTAAGGGTTTATTAATAGATTCCTTTCCTCATTTTTGTGGTCAAAAAGTTAAGGACATAATTGTTGCTTTATAATTAAATAATCATTTTTAGCTCAATTTTTTGAAGAAATGAATTTTTATAATTAAAATTCCTCATCTCGAAATTGTGATTTAAAAAATTCTACAAAATTCAAAAGAAATAACTGAAAACAGATTTTAAAACATTTAACACTTTTTTAGGTCGCTGGAAAAAAAATCACTTGAGATTCAATTTCAACTCAAGACATAACAATAAATAACAATTTTGACTATAAAGAAACGAATTTTTGTGAAGTCTGTATTTCTTATTTCATTCTAAAATCTGTACATTTTTAAATATGCAAATACAGTCAGAGTTTGGAAGGTTTCGACTTTTTTGACTTGATTTTGTTGATGTTCAATATTAAATAGTGTCGATTACTGGTCTATTGAAAAAAACGGTAATAGAAATTCGCATTTTAATTTTTCTTTGTTAAAGCGTAACAAATAAGAGTAACCTTTAAAATTATTTTAATTAATTTTTTTCTGAAAAAGATCTTCTCCTTTTGCTCCGCTGGGAGTCGAACCACCGAACTTCTGATTTCCGGTCAGGTGCTCTCCCATTAAGCTACTAGAGAGATCGAGAGAAGAAACTATTTTCAGAAATACACGCATTATTATGCTAGATGGTACAAATCAAATTTGTCAAGGAATCTGTATTATCATTAGAAAATAACAGAAATTTTTAACGTCTTTTTCAGACTAGATGGAGCTATGATTAAAAAAAAAAGACGTTAAAAATTTCTTCTATTCTCTAGCGATAATACAGTTTCATTGAAAAATTGTATTCGTATTATCTAGCATAATAATTCGTGTACTTCTGAAAATAGTTTCTTTTCTCGATCTCTATAGTAGCTTAATAGGAAAGCACCTGACTGGAAATCAGAAGTTCTGTAGTTCAACTCCCAGCTGGACTTGTATTGTACTCTCATATTTAATATGTATTTTTTATAATATGAAAAAATATTTGGCAAAAAACGCAAGTACCTATTATTAAAAAAAGTTTCTATGAATGTTTGTTAATTTTCACCCTGATCTTAATAAATTCAAAAAAAAATTCCACAATTAACCAAATTGCTTAAGTTGGTGAAGACTGGGCGCACTCAGAAAAATGTTTCTTTGAATCAAACAAGAAAACTTGTTTGAATTCATATCATTGAAAGAAAGAAATTTTTGCTTCAATTGAAAAAAGCTTTATTTATTTTAATAAATGGAAAATATTTGCCTTATTGATTGAAACAAATAATTTGTTTAGTACAATTCGTTTGATTTAAACAAACTGATTTACGAGAAAACTTAAAATTAATTGAAAAATGGACGCAATATCTCTAGTTTTGGAATTACTGGAATATTGGGGCTTTACATTTTGGATATAATCGAAGATTTTGCAGGTGAGTAAGTCTTTTTCATTTCGAACCTCCTTTCTTCATAAAGATGATTTATGAAATCGAGAATGTTTTTTATAAATTGTAATTATCGCTGTATACTTTAAAACAGGAACACTCATATATATGTTCTATTCAAATGTCTAACTCTGATTCATTTCATTTCTCATTATTCTACTTTACGATTTTTTAATTCAATAATGAGAAGCGCAATTAGTAATAATTAAACTAAAGTAAACATTAGGATTAAATAAGTGTTTCTGCTTTTACATATATAACGATAATTGTGATTAACAAAAAACATATATATATACCATTAAACCATTTCCCTTTCAGGGTAGGCGTGACACTACCCGATTCGGGTAGTGTTTCTAGGATTTTCTTGTAGTTATAAATAACTACAAGTGTGGGCTCACCACACCCACGATGTGCCAACCGTACTCATGTCAGTAATTCTTGAATGGTCACCCATCCAAGTACTAACCGCGTCCAACGCTGCTTAACTTCAGTGATCTGACGAGAACTGGGTTTTTCAGCGTGGTATGGCCGTTGGCCATATAAGTAGTATAAATCTTTTTAACACAGACATATGGGATTTCAAGTAGTGTATATAGTTTTAAGTCAGCCAGATAGATAAATCGAGCTTATACATTATTTTCATAAAGAAACTCAATTGTGAGGTTAAGTATAAAACGAAAAAGATTTACTTCACATGAAGAAATTCTGTAATTGATTGAAAAAATATTTACTCAATTTAAACAAGATCGTTACTGAATTTAAACAAGAGATTCATTCAAACTAACCAAAAATTTGTTCAAACCAAATGAATAAGGACAAACAAAAAATTTCATTGAATCAAACAAACATTTGTTTGACCCTATGTCAAAGAAATGATTTGTTTGATTCAAACAAACATTTTTCTCAGTGCGATGAACCTAATCTATTTTTGTTCCTTTTTTGTTTCATTGAATATAATTTGATTGAGAATATTCGAATAGAATATGTCACATTATATTCAGCAAGAGAGATATTCCTGAATGTAAATTATGGATCTGGAGGTTTAGAGGTCATCTAATCCAGCCAGCCAACCACATGGAAAGCCATCGGTACCTTGCTGTCCGAACATTGTGGCCAAATATCCGGTATACGATCGGGTCGTACCGTTACTACCCCTTGGAAATGTATGAGCCAATTCGAATGAAATGTGCATTCGACAGGCCAGAATTACGAAATTCTGTACATATACCTAAGTACACTCGCCTGGCAAATACTTTGCAATCAAATGACCAATTGGTATTTCCGTTTGAGCTTTGATGTCGCGTGCAAGACAAACTGCTACGCTCGAATCTATTAGGAAAACGAGAGAGGAAGTCTTTACAATTAGGTTCATTTATCACTCTTGTTATTTACAAATTACAATTTACAAATTGAAAGAGTACTTATAAATCTTGGCAAAGATTATTCGTAATTTTCCTTCTCTTTCATTTTCATTTTTTCAATTTCAACTATTTTAGAAGACCAAGTTCAAAGTCATTTCACTAATCTCTCAGAGCGTCTACTAGGGTGGTCCAAAAATGGATTAGAAATTTGGTTTCTTGAATTTTCGTGCATAGCGTCCCTAAACTTCTTTAAATCCATAAAAAAAACTTTTTTTTGATGAAAAAAAAAAGATATTTAGAGATTCCGAAAACCCCATGAAGTTTAACATGTATTTCCCATTAAAAAAACACTTGCACAATGAACTATATATCAGAAATAAATTAGATATTACTTTTTAAATATCAACCCCATAATTCTGTTTTATTGGGTTCAAAAAAAACCCATAAGTGAATAATTGGGGTTTTCGAGTTCTTGGCACTAATTATGATTTTGTTTCGTTTTCTTTCTATAAAAATTGTTTCTTATATATATATGAAATACAACTTTCTACTGATAATCAGATGTTAACATAAATTGTTGAAACAATTTATTACTGCTTGTAGCATTTTTCTCTTAGAATATAATTGAATATTTGCGGTTTTTTTCAATCGTTGAACTTATTTTCAACTTTTCCATTCAGGCGAGGCAGTAGTCAACTAAATTTAGCAGAAATAATTGTTTAAATCATTTATTATTGTTTATAGCTATCGTCTCCTATATTGATGCTACATAGTTAAAGTTTTTAAAACATTTTTGAAACTTTTTGTCCACTTTTCACAGATGCAGTTTTTTCTGAAAATTTTAACTTTGCTTAGGCATTTTATTTATGAAAAAATAATAAATATTGGACAGAATCATTTTTTAAACAATCCCTTTCTTTTTTGTAAATATATTTTTCTGAAATAAAACAGGTAATTGAAATATTCTTTAAATTTTTTATATGGATCAAATTAAATGTCAATTTTCCTTGAAGTAGTTACTAACAGCCTTTTTGTTTAAATTAATATTCATATTTGTTATTTGTTCCTAACTAAAAAATTAAAGATAAGCTGAAAATTTCAGAAAAATCTGCAACTTTCTAGCATAACTCTAAGTGATTATAGTTATAAACAATTATAGATTGTTTAAAAAAGTATGTTTGTTAAGTTACATTAGGTATTATTTCACCAAGTGAAAAGTGGGCAAAAAGTTAGAACTTAACAAAAAACGCGACTATGTAGCATAACTATAAGAGAAGATAGTTATAAACAATCATAATTTGTTTAAGGAATTATATTTGTTAAACTCAATTAATTATTACCTCATTATGAGTGAAAAATTGACAAAAAGTGGAAAATTTCAGAAAAAACCGCAACTATGTAGCATTAATATAGAAGAAGATATTTATAAACATTAATAATATATTTGAACAATTATTTTTTCTAATTTCATTAATTATTACCTCGTTCTAAGTGAAAAGTTGATAAAAAGTTAAATATTTTAGAAAATGCCGCAACTTTCTAGCATTATTCAAAAACTATATTATTAAAAAATAATTATAAATTGTTTAAACAATTATTTTAGTTTACTTGAATTAATTACTACCTTACTCTAATTGAAAAGAAGACAAAAAGTGACAAATTTTAGAAAAAACTGCAATTTTTTTGCATTATTCTCAGAAAATATTGTTATCAATGTATGTATGTATGTATGTATACCATCAAGCCATTTCCCTTTCAGGGTAGGCGTGACACTACCCGATTCGGGTAGTGTTTCTAGGTGGATAGTTTTCTTGTAGTTATAAATAACTACAAGCGTGGGCTCACCACACACACGATGTGCCAACAGCACTCAGTATTCTTGAATGGTCACCCATCCAAGTACTAACCGCGTCCAACGCTGCTTAACTTCAGTGATCTGACGAGAACTGGGTTTTTCAGCGTGGTATGGCCGTTGGCCAATCAATAATAATAATAAATGGTTAAAAATGGTTTTTATCATTATCACTAATCTTAGGAAAATATACTTTATTAAAAATATCAATATGTCAATTATGCATTGAATTTTAACTAACCATACAAATGAAAAAAAAATTTGTTTTAATATTAATCTTTCCCCTATTTCCCTATATCCCTATTTTTTGGTTTAAAAATCATCTTTTATGGTTAAAAATTGTATTATTTGGTTACAAATTTTATTTTTTTGTTGAAAATTCAACAATTTTGTCAAAAAGGCATCCTTTTTAATTGATAATTTATCTCTTCTGTTGGAAATTCGTCTCTTTGGATTGAAAATTTTACTATTTTTGTAGATAGTTCAAAGAAGGTTCAACTATTTGGTTGAAAATTATATTTTTAATTGAAAATTTATTTTTTCAGGTTGAAAAATAAACTATTTAATAGAAAATAATAGGATTTTAAAGTTTTCCGTCTACATGGTGTAAAATCAATATTTTTTTACAAATTGATTATTAATTTTATAAGTTGTAAAAAAAATGTATGTACCTCCGCTGAGATCCAAAATTTTTTTTTTAAATATTTATCTATTCGGTTAAAGATTACATTTTTGGTTGAAAATTCCACTTTTAGATTGAAAATTCAACCGTTTTGTAGAAAATTCATCTTTCTGACTTGAAAATTCAACAATTTTTTGAAATATTTTTTTCCTTCTTGACGGACAAATCTTTCTTGGTTGAAAATTCAACTCTTTGACTGAAAATTCGTCTTTTTGGTTCAAAAATGTATATCTTTTGGTGGAAGTTTAATCTTTTTCAGTTAGAAATGCAACTGTTAGACTGAAAAATAATCTGTTCTGGTTGATAATTAATTATTGAAAATTTCACTATTTGGTTAAAAATTAACTTTCTCATTAAAAATTCATCTGTTTCGTAGAAAATTCGTCGTTTTGTTTTGAAAATTTTACGATTTGGTAAAAAATTCAACTATTTGGTTAAAAATTAACATTTTTGTTAAAAATTCATATTTTTGGTTTCAAAATTTAACTGTTTTTTGAAATATCAAATATTACATTTTCGTTGGGAATACACCTTTTTTGTTTGGAAATTAAACTAGTTAAATAAAATTTAACTACTTTGTAAACAATTCACTTTTTTTATTGAAAATTCATCTCTTTGGTTGAAAATGTACCTATTTGGTTGAAAATTCAACTATTTGGTAAAAGATTAATTTTTTGTTGAAAATTCGTATTTTCGGGTTAAAAAATTAAACTGTTTGGTTGAAAATTCTTTTTTTTTTGTTGAAAATGAATTTGCTTTGGTGAAGGATTTAACTTTTTTTTTATTTTAAATAAAAATCTTTTTTGTTTGAAATATCAACTATTGCATTTTTCTTTAAAAATATATCTTTTTTGGTTTAAAATTCAACTACTTGCTCAAAAATTGAACTTCTTTATTGAAAGCTTATTTTTTTGGTAAAGATTGATCATTTTAGTTGAAAATTCATCTCTTTGATTGGAAATTTATCGTTTTTGCTTGAAAATTATTCTTCTTGGTTAAAAATTCACCTTTTTGGTTGAAAATTCATGTATTTTATTGAAAATTCTTCTTTTTTGCAAATAATTAATCTTCGTAGTCGAAAATTCTTATTTTTTGTCGAAAATGAATTCGCTTTAGTTGAGGATTCAACTATTTTGTTGATAATTCGTCTTTTTTGGATGAATTCAACTGGTTTTGATTTAAAATTTAAATATTTGTTAATTTAAATATCAACGGTTACATTTTCTGTTGAAAAATCATATTTTTTGGTTTAAAATTCAACTATTTGCTCAAAAGTTGAACTTCTTTATTAAAAGCTTATTTTTTTGTGAAGATTCATCATTTTAATTGAAAATTCATCTCTTTGGTTGAAAATGTATCAATTTTGCTTGAAAGTTTATCTTTTTTGTAAGAAAATTAATATTCGTGTTAAAAGATTAATCTAAAGGATAAAAATTTGATCTTTTCTGTTTAAAAATATCAAATCGTGTATTACACTTTCCTTTGAGAATTCATCTTTTTTGGTTGAGAATTGAACTATTTGGTTCTAAATTAACTTTTTTGTTGAAATTTTGATTTGACGTTTCGGAAGTTTTTAAGAATCTATTTGAATTTTCTCAAGAATCTTAGGAAAATTATATTCATATAATTTTAAAAACAAATAAAAAAACAGTTTTTCGAAATTTTTATTTTCTCTTAAAGATTATTTTTTCCTTCAAATGTTCTCAATTCTCAAGATTTTAATAAAATTAGGTTCGATAAAGCAAAAAGGGGACCAAAAAAGAGTTTATTAAAAAAGTTTAAAGGCAATTTGTACTGCTTTATTAAAACACTAAATGCTCTACGAAAACTTCCAAGTATCTTTCTTGGAGAAGTAAATAAGCAATGAACTTTCCACGCCTTTCAAGACAAATCCCAAAAGTTCTCCGGAACTTTCAACCTAATCTCTACTTGGAAAATAATTGTATTGGATCATTCTCGGGTCTTCCCCATATCGTTTCGATCACTTTGTTACAGCTGGTGGAAGTCCAACTCTCAGAAAGAGAAGGAAGCAACTTTTGTTTGTTTGCAGTTGATCTCGATCGCGCCTTTTGTCGGCTACAAAAGCAGAAGTTGCTTGAGTTTGAAAAAAAGTTAAAGAAATCACAAGAAGAAAGTCTGTGAAAGCAAACAGACTTGAAGAATTCAAGAAACTGTGAAGAATTTTCAAACAAATCAAATGCAATTAAGGATTAAATATTCATATCTAAGATCAGGGATCACAGCGGTTGGGCAGTTTAATTTCACGTAAAAAATAAATTTTTCTTCCGAAAAAGGGGGGGTCACACTTATTATTAAAAATGTTTTATATCATAAAAGTATTTTATTTATTTATTATATCAATGCTCTCAGATTTTATTCATTTATTTATTTAGTTACAAAATCTTTCATTCCTACAAACTTTTCTTCAATATTGTTATCTTTGGTTAGGAAAAATGTAATTCCACTATATCAAAACAATTTTCGAATTTTGCGAATAGGTGAACTTATTTTATAATTTCATTAAAACGTGTTTGAAAACACGAGGAAAGAAAATTAATTTTAGTTTGACACAGAGACCCATTAACTTTTTATGAGATCATTCTCACTGCACTGGTAGTGCTCGGGGACAAGCTCACAATAACTCTAATACAAAATTTTCACAACATTCTCGTTTAGGCTCAGGAAACATGATAGGTTACATGATATTTTGAAAGGGGGTTTACCAAAATGTTGAAAATTATCACAAGACGGTGGGGCAATTCCAAAATCACTGAAAATATTGTCATGTATTATGTGGACGCTCCCTTGGATAGAAAAGGGGACGGATCCCTGTCAGATCTATCAGATCTTATTCATTCATTTATGCAGTTCAAAATCTTTTATTTCTATACAAACTTTTCTTCTATATTGTTTCCTTATATCTCATTGATACAGTAGGAAAACTTTGTTTGAACTCTAATGAAGATGAACTGAATGCTGTTGTGTTGGCAAACCCTTTAATTATACGATAGTGTCCTCGAAATGTAGAGGATACGACCAATTAACTGGCATGCAAGAAGCACTTTCTATTATTAATTGTTGCAATATCGAAAGTTGTGTCGGGAACCGGATAATATAAGAGTTAATTCTCCGAAGTGCCCAATAGCGACCACCCATCTGATACTTTCCTTTCAACTTCTTGTGCACAACTTTTTCAAACTACATTCATCTTCCCTGCTGGCTCTTTAATAGAATTACTACTACACTCGTGACCTGAAAAACAGTGACCAACAAGAAACGATAATTGATTTCAGATTTTTGCTTGATCCCAATTGAAGGTCAATCAGTTTCAAAACCGGCAAAGTTAGTTTGGTTTCTTATTTTACCATTAAATGCTGTGAAATATTTTCATTAACCTGAAATGTTGACATGCCTTGACAACTATGATATTCGACTCTTAAAAATTCTTTATCCGTCTAACTTTCCCCTTGGTCTCTGATGATAAACCAGGTTTGCTATTAAATCCTAACTTCTCGACGAGATTTCAAAAAAAATGAATGAATTTTGAAATAAAAAAGATCAATTTTGAAGCAAAAATTGAATAATAACATTTTCTACTGAAAAAATTAATTTTCAACCAAACAGATGTATTGTCAAAAAAAAAAATGAATATTTAAATCAAAGAGATGCATTTTCAACAAAATAGTTGAATTTTCAAACAAGAGGGATTTTTTCAGTCAAAACAGAAAATTTTCAATTGAAGAAGTACATTTTGAAACCAAACAAACAAATATTCAACAAAAAAGATAAATGTTTAAATCGAAAAGACGAATTTCCAACAAAACAGTAAAATTTCTAATCCGCAAAAGAGAATTTTTCACAAAAAATTACTTTTGAACTAAATAGTTGAACTTTTAAGCCAAAAGTACATATTTACTTCAGAATAATTGAATTTTTAACTCGAAAATAATAATTTTCAACAAAAAAGTTATTTTTCAACCAAATATTTGAATTTTCTTCCAAATTGTTGAATTTCAAAGGCAAATTTACTATAAAACAGTTGAATTTTCCACCCAAAAATATGAATTTTTTGACAGAAAAGTCAATTTTTAATCAAATAGTTAAATTTGCAAGCCAAAAAGATTAGTTTCCTTTAATACAGTTGTATTTTTAACTTGAAAATATGAATTTTCAAAGAAAAATATATTTTCAATCCAAATGTTGAATTTTCAATAAAATACTGAAATCCTTGACCTGAACAGATTAATTTCAAAAAAAAAAAAAAAATATACGAATTTTCAGAAAAAAAGTTAATTTTCAACCAACCAGTTGAATTTTCGAAAATAAAATATTAATTTTTAACAAATTGGTTAAATATTCAACTAAATAATTGAATTTTCAACTGAAATGATCAATGCTCTACCAAGAAAATTAAATTTTGAACAAAAACATGAAATTTCTACTTGAAAGACAAATTTTCAACAAACTACAAGAATTTTCAACTAAAAAAAAAAGGAATTTTAATATTTCACCAGATATATTAATGTTTAACAAAAAATGTAATAGTTATATCTTGAGATAAAAAATGAATTTTTATCACAAAAACATTAATTTTCAACAAAAAAAACATGAATTTCCAACAAAATAGTTAAATTTTCAAAAAAAGGAACAATGAATTTTCAACCAAAAATTTGAGTTTTCAGCCAAGAAGATTAATTTTAAGCCAAAAATATAATAGTTATATTTTCAATTTAAAATACGGTTTTTTATCACAAAAAAAGTAATTTTCAACAAAATACATGAATTTTCAACCGAATAAATGAATTTTCAACAAAATAGTTAAATTTTCAACTAAGAAAATTAAATTTGAACCATAAACATGAATTTTCTGCCAAAAAAAATACAAATTTTCAAAAAGAAAAACATGCATTTTCAAGTGAATAAGATAAATTTTTATTCAAAAACAGAATAATTGAATTTTCAGTTAAGAAGAAACGAATTGTCAACAAAATAGTTAAATTTTTAACAACAAAAAATGAATTTTTAACCAAAAACATGAATTTTCAACCCAGCAGATTAATTTCCTACCAAATAGAGTAATTTTCAACCAAAAATATAATAATTATATTTTCAGTTAAAAATATGGTTTTTTATCTCAAAAAAATGATTTTAAACTTAAAGAAGAATAGTTCAATTTATTTAGTTACAAAACCTTTCATTCCTACAAACAATTTCAACAAATTCCTACAAAAGATTTTAATTTCAAACAGAAAATAGATGAATTCATCCAAAAATACCAAGACAGATTTTTTAGTCGATAAAGAACAAAAAATCATTCTTAATGCTGAATTTTCATGCCAAAAAGACTAATTAACAGAATTTATATGTATTTTCTGTGCAGAAATTTATAAAATCTTTCTAATATTTTGACGAGTAAAATCCTGTAAACCATCTTGAGATCTGTAATATATTTCCAAATTCTTAAAAAATTGATGAAATCTTTGAAATCCTCTGAAATCCCATAAAATCCCATGAAATCTGATAAAGCTTCTTGAAATCTTTTAAAATACATTAAAAGCTTCGAAATCTAGGGAATTCTTATAAACCCCTTGAATACTGTTGAAATCCTCTGAAATCGCTGGAAAACTCTTCAATTTTTTTAATTCCTTGAAATCTATAGAAATTCCTCATAATCTTATGGAATCTCTTAATTTCTTTAGAAACCCTATTAGGCCATTGAAATTTTATAAATACTGTAAAATTTCCTTAAAATCTTCTCAAATTTTACAATTATTTGAAATTTTTTGAAGTCTCATGAAATTTTTCGGTATTTTTTAAAATGCACTACATTTCCTCTTATTATTTTTATTATTTTACATCCCTCAAAAGCGAGCAGAGACGGGGATAGGGGTGGGCACGTAGAGAGAAGTACGATGAGTAGGGAAATTGAGGGATGGAGAAGTGAGAACAGGGTAAGTTAGGGGAAATGTGGGGATCGAAAGTTGGAGAAGGGAAGTGAGGATAAGGGATGTAAGGAGAAGGGAAGTAGAGGAATATTAGGGAAGTGAATGGGAAGTAATAAGAGGAATATTAGGGGAAGCATATCAAGTGAGGGAAGCGAGAAGATGGAAATTATGAGAGGGGTAAAAAAGTAGGAGAAATGAGAGGAAGTATGGAAAGGGGAGGGCTACGGAAACCTTTTTTGTAGGCGCGCGGCGCCTACTTTGTCTAATTTTTTTCCGACTGATTTTTAAATATAATCGTTAGTGTTGTCAACATGAAAATTGGGTTTACACGCTTAATTTGGAAAATTTGCATGTGACGCATCCACACGGACGTCGATTTTCCTCAAGGAAGGGAGCAGGAAGACGAAGAAAGAGATGGAGACGGAAGATCTCTACATCGCCATGGTTGTCTCCCTGTTTCATAACGAGGGCATCGCGTAATGTTACGAGCACGTAGTAGTACTCAGGCATGCACCCGCGGTAGATAATTGCTTTGAGCTCAACTTCCGGTGGATCCTGTCCTCCGGCGAATACAGACCGAGAGGCACGTGCGCTGCAATGCAACTCCGTTGGACGTGCTCGTCGATTATTTCTGGGTACTTGCAGGATTATTCCAAAAGTAATATTGAGCACCAAATCCATTTCAACAAATTTATGGGGCCAACTTTTCGAGGATAATCAGATGTCCAAGAATAAACTTTGTTTTTAAGGGAAAGGAGATTACCTCACCCAAATTTTCGTTCAAGCTCAGAAAACATTATAGCTCAGGGGACTATCAAACTTCGAAAAATTTCAACCAAAAAGAATAATTTTCTACTACAAAATACGAATTTCCAGTCAGAAATGATACATTTTAAATATCATTGTTCAATCAAAAATCTTTCATTGCTACAAACTTTTCTTCAATATTGTTTTCTTTGGTTTCAAAACATGTTATTTCACTACATCAAAACAATCTTCGAATTGTTGCGAATAGATGAACTTATTTTATAATTTCATTGCAACGTGTTTAAGAAACGCGAGGAAAGAAAATTAATTTTAGTTTGACACAGAGACCCATTAGCTTTTGATGAGATCATTCTCACTGCACTGGTAGTGCCCGGGGACAAGCTCACAATAACTGTAATAAAAAATGTTCACAACATTCTCGTTTAGTCTCAGGAAACAACATAGCAACTTATCAATAGGGGAATAAATTTTTTCGAATAAAATGAATGTAGGTAGCATATTGAATTTAATATGAAACGCTCTAAATTCCTAAGATTTCAAGTCAAAGTATATTGCATTTTCAAGAAAATAGTTGAAATTTTAACCAAGAAATATTAATTGTTTACCAAAATAGATGAATTTTCGGCAAAAGAGTTAATGTCTCAAGCCAAGAATTAAAATGTTTATTGACTTCGTTAATATTTCACTGAATTCATGAAATATTAATTTGCAGCTAAAATTTCATAATTTTGGTGATAAAACCATTTCTTTGTATTAAAGAAATGTTTATAAAACTTATTCAGTACAATCATTTCTTTGAATCAAGTAAATTTTCTTTGATTCAAGATTTTTTTTCTTAGTGTATAAGAGCAGTAATTTCAAACCCCCCTGTTCAACATTATCGAAAAAGATTTGGAGATCTTTCTAATGAAAAAAGTGCAATTTTGTTCCGAGGTCGACCTTGTAAAAGATTCTTGACATAGGCAATCTATCTCTCGATATTCACGTGATGAAACCAATAATAGGGCTGAAGCTTCAGAGAGGACCATTGATTCCCTCGAAGCTCGTTCGTGCGATTATTACCAAAATGTGTGCCTTCGATCTCCGAATCTCTGGGGCATATCCAACTGCCCATCGGATCGCTGTGCTTAGCTACGTGCGAATGGTTCGTTATAACACGATATGGTTCTGTAATTTCACGTGGTAGAGACAAAGGGTAAAACGATGTAATTATTGTATTGGGGTATAAGCGATCATTTTGGTGATAATCCGGACGATTTAGTCTCAATACGGAATATCCTTCAATATACAAACGAACATCCTACGTAAAATGTTTCTCTGTTTGTACAGAATACATATGTGAAATTTCGTTACATCCACTAGGGAGAATTCTGTGTATATATCTGAGTATGGAAACTTAGTTTTCGACAGATTCCTATACTCCATGAGCTCTCCAAGTGGAAATAAACTTTAGTCTCTGCTTGTAAGCGAACAAAAGACACAATAAATCAATACATTGCGACAATTCTTTATTTTCTTTCGTGCTAAAACGGAAGCTTCCTTGCAACAAAAGACTGTGAGCAAGGAGAAGTGTGGAGAGCAGACAATGCTTTTCTAAGGCATTACATTCTTGCTGCAAAATTAAGGTGAAAGTATTTTTTCAAAGGGGCAGAGAAATATAGTATTCAAATACATAATAAACAAGCTTTTGCAAATGCATTTCAATTTCTCTCATTTCGAATGCTAGAGTTTCCAATTATTTAAGTTTCAAAGGCTTTTGGTTTAAAAGTGTTGATACTCTGAATTGCCTAAATTAAAAAAATGTGCAACCATTTTTACATCCAATCAGTGGTATTCAGTTTTGTTTGTATTCACTTGCAGTGATTTGCAATCCCATGCAATTGTGTAATCAGAGTTCATATAAACTGAAGTTGGATTTATTTATTTTCCAAACGTTCCACTGCTTTTGTTTCGAAACGTGCAATTCCACTATATCGAAACAATCTTCGAATTGTTGGCAGTAAACGAACTTATCTTATAATTTCATTGAAACATGTTTGAGAAACGCGAAGACAGAAAATTAATTTTATTTTGACATAGAGACCCATCAGGTCTTTATAAGATCATTGTCACTGTACTGGTCGCGCTCGGGTACCAGCTCACAATAACTGTAATACCAAATTTAAAAAAATATTATTCAAGTTTAGGAAACATCATAACTCATTATACAAAATTTACTTCTTGCAAAACTAATTATTTTATAAAAGAGTGGAATTTTCAAGCTAAAAAGTCGAAGTTTTAGAAAACATTTGACTTTTAGACACGAAAAGATCAATTTCAACAAAAATATTAACTTTTAACCAAGGAATCTTTAACCAAATAGTTTAATTTTTAACCCACTAGTTAAATTTTCAACCTAGAAAGATGGATTTTCAATCCAAAAATACCAAAATATTAATTTTGGATCCAAAAGGAAGAACTTTCTATCCAAAAAGACGAATATTCAACAAATCACTCAAATCCGGGACCAACACGATGACTTTTTAACAAAATAGTTGAATTTTAAAACACAAAAATTAAATTTCTAACCAAAAGAGATGAATTCTAAACCAAGAATACAATAGTAGACTTTCCAATAAAAATTTTTTTTTGGTAACCGTAGACACTGCCTAAATATAATAGAAGATTTTTGAATGAAAAATAATTAACTACTATTCATTTTAACAGCTAAAGACCACAACCAATTTGGTTCAGACAAAGTAGATCAAAACCGTCATTTCATCAACAAAAAAACTATTTTACTACCCAGGTCGACAACACAACAACAAAACTCAAAGAGGACCAACTTTCAAACCAAAAATAGTTGAATTTTCTTATTGGGTTCTCTTAGTTCAGTTCACAATTAGGCCAAACAATTGGAAAAAAGGGGAAAAGGGGAAGTTTCTTAAAAAAAGGGGCAAACAGAGGAATTCATTAAAAAATTAGTCGAAATGGACACCGCTAGCCTTTAAAAAGGGTTTTGTAGTCTAATAAGACGTTAATTAGGTCGTTCAAGTTTCCCCCTTCCATGCCCGCTCTACTCCTCCTCTTGCCTACTTCTCCACCACCCACATGAATCCACTCCTCTCACTCTTCCATATCACCCCATTCCTTACTTCCCCCTTCACTTTCCTACAATTCCTCTACTTCTCCCTGCTCTGCATCCTCTCTCCTTACTTCTTCTATTTACCCTCCCGTCACTTCACTTTCTCTACTGCCCATTCCCTCAGTTTTCCTACTTACTCTCTCCCACTTTACCTTTCCTCTCCCCTAATTTCCCTTCCTTCCTCTCGACTTTTAAGCCTTCACTTCCTTGATTTCCTTCCCCTAGCTTCTCCTCACTTCCCCTACTTCCCCTCTCCACACTTTCCCACCCCACAATCACACTACTACCGAAACTATGGGGGTTTCTGCTCGGGGAATAGAAACCATAAAAGGAGGAAAAAAGGGGAACAGGTGAAAGAGTGTGAATTCTGCTCTCAAGATCCTCAACACGAAAATGAAAAAAACTGAAGAAAAAACGGCAAGAGGTTAGCAAAGCCACTCGTTGCAGTGATGGGAAAAGTCTTGCGACCATCATCATCAAGGAGGGTAAGGGGCAATATAAGTTCAGTAATTGTGTGATTCCCGTGGCGCTGCTCCAAAGGAGGCAGGTCCTGTGACTCCTTCTGGTATCTAGCTGCAGGACGATGTATCACAGAGGAGTAGACAGCGGATGTCCTGCCGTTCCTGACCCCACTTCCTGAGCACCTCCTAACCCCTCCCACACCCCCTGCTTTTTCTTTCTTGTGTGAAAGAAAGTCGAGAAAGGGAGGCAGGAAGGTATTCCATAGCTGCCAAAAGTTAGAAAAATAAAACAAACTTTATGACAGAAGTGTAGGTGAATGAAAAGAAGGAGAAGTATACGAGGGAGTAGTATATGAGCGAGGAAGTCGTATGCGAGAATGTTTGGATGCGATCTCTGAATATACATTGGGGTACAAAGGCTATTATGCGCGTGTATCTGATTCGCGTAAAGCCCGTTTATAGGAGCGACAGGTAACCGTGTAAACTTTGCCAATAGCTGCCACTTCTTGCTTGAATAGAGCCAAGTCATGTGAAAATAGAAGGGAAAAGTTTTGGTTTTATTTCTGTTGCAAAATATTGTATGGGTGTTTATATGTAAATAAAAAATACTTTTTAACGACTCAGCGACCTACAGGCCATGAACACACTTCAGAGATCAAAAATAGTATTATTAATATCACAAAGTTGAAACTAGCTGTGAATTCGATCTCGAGTGTTTCCACTTTGTTTGTATTTATAATTATATGGTGCTCATTTCACTAGCACTTTGCTTCCCCTTGGCAAATGTATTTGCTTCCTCATAGAGGAAGCATTAATTATTTCTTTCAACAATAGACGAACCAAAGTCTTCATTTTGGTCAATTTAAAAATAGAAATTTACAAAAAATACAAAATAACAAAATACAAACGATTTTCTTAATACGAAGACAAATAAGACAAATCAAATTTTGTATTCGGAATGATGATGTATCGAGCTGGAAAAGGGAAGGAAAAAGTTCTGTCGCACCCTATCCCTTACCCAGCTTTATGATTTCTTTACGAAAATTGTCAGAATTATTCTATTTGGGAATTTATGATCAAACATTGTGAATGAGCATAACTTCCTTGATCTTCAATAAAGTGTATTAATATTATAGATCAATCGATTTTCCTCGAATCAAGGAATCTTTTCCGTTCTTGCATCAATTGTAAATTATGTTAGTGAAAAAAGTTTTAGTATAAAAAATCGTGTTGTCAAATATTATGCATTAGCATAGCTTCCTTAGTCTTCTAAAATTTCTAAAATTTAAAAAAAAGTTCTAAAATTCTAAAATCTTACTCTAAAATGTATCAATGTTATAGGTCAATCGATTCGTCTTGAATCAACACAACTTTTCTATTCTCGCATCAACTTTAAATTATGAGAATGAGAAAATTTTTAGTATAAAAATCTATTTGAAAAATATATAAATTACCATAACTTCCCTACTCTTTAATAAAATATATTATTATTGTAGGTCAATCGGTTCTTCTCGAACCAAGGAATCTTTTATATTATTTATATTATTATTTATATTATTATCTTTTATATTCTTGCATCAACTTTGAATTATATTGTAGAAAAAAGTTTTACTATAAAAAACTGTATTTTCAAATATTATGCATTACCATATCTTCCTGACTCTTCAATAAAACGTATTAATATTATAGGTCAATCGACTCGTCTC
>CAKNYM010053000.1:376985-387357 GCA_932195095.1 Andricus curvator
CTTCCGCTACCTCCACACCCCTCACTTCCCCTCCCCTTAATTCTCTTAATTACCCTCCCACACGTCCAATAATTTCTTCTACTTCCCTCAACTTCTAATTACTTCCCCCACTTCAACTCTCTGATTTCCCTTCACTTCCCATACTTCCCCCCCACATTTCTCATCATTTCCCCTCATTTCCCAAACCAAATATTTTTTAGACGTTGTTACCAGGAAAATGGAGAGTGTACAAGAAAATATAGTCAGAAAGGAATATCAATTGCGAGAGTATTTCGAAGAAATCTGAATTTATCTTGGTCCAGACACTATTTCCAGAGAAGTTACTTTTATGATTTTTTTTACTATTATAGATGGGCGAAACTGATTTACGTCATGCTTTACGAGGTCGTTAACGCCTCCCTCGTCTTGCACGAAGGGCGATGACAGGCTAGGAAATATCTACGCTCAAACGGACATCGTTTTTAAGTATCAATTTTTTTTATCTTGCAGTATACAAAATTCAAGGTGGACGTTTTAACCGAGGAAAAAAATTCACCGTCATTTCCCGGTTTTTTCCTGGTTTGCAAAATTTTGTGTGGACATTGAAATTAAAGAATTCTAACGCTTAGAGCTAAAATTTTTTTTATTTGAAGTAATCAAAACTAAACTGCAAATTAAAGTACTCAAAATAATTCACCATCATTTCTCGGACTTTTCCCGGTTCGCGAAAATTCTTCAACGACATTGTAATTAAAAAATATAAACGCTTAGTTCTAAAATTTTTTGATTTGAAGTAATCAAAACTAAACTACAAATTAAAGCACTAAAAGTGAAACTCTTGAATTTTAAACTTTTATAATTGAAGCTTAAAATTTTTTAATTAAAACGTTCAATAATTTACACAAATAAAATGCAAGCTTTCAACACTCTTTAGCTGATGAAATTTAGATTAAATGACGCTAAACGAAAAAATGTTTAACTTTTGTTCATCGGACAGGTTGAAAAAAGATTAAAAATTTTATTTACCTAAAGATTTTTTAAATTAGAAGTTAAATTATTTTTATTTCAAGTCGTTTCGAATTAATAATTGCTAAATTGTTATTTATATATAAAAATTCAACACTTTCAGTTACCAATTGAATTTTTTTTTAATAGAACAATTAAAATTGTAACGCTCCAAGTCTAAATTTAGCGGAACGGCTGAAAAAAACCGAAAAATAAAATTGAGGATATAGGAAATTTTCCGAATTAAAAAATTGCCGAACCTAAATAATTAAAACATTGTTTTGATATTAAATCAATTACAAATATAATGAAAAAATATTTTTAATCAAATAAAAGTCTTTTCTTTTATTCATTTACTGAAGGGATTTAACACTATTGTGTTGAAAATTCGTTTTTTTTTCGAAAAAATGTTTTTTTACTGAAAATGTAACACTTATATTTTTGCTTAAAAATTTATCTTTCTTATTTAAAAATGCAACTGTTTCGTTGAAAATTATTTTGCTAATGTTAGATGATTTTTAGTTCACAAAATTTTTTTACGACCATTGAAAATAAAAATGGAACTCTTAAACTTTGAGCTTTTAAAATTGAAAATTAAAAATGATTCAATTATGTTTATTGTTCTAAGTTGAAGAATGAATCAGTAAATTTGCAAATGTTCAAAATTATATATCATTTTAAGCAATTTTAAGTTGAAAACATTAAAAATTGAACCATTTAAAATTTTGCTTTAAATAAACGCTTTTTAGAATATAAGTTAAATTATTTTAATTGTCAGTCGTTTTAAATAAATAATTCTTTAATTTTTATTGATACATCAAAATTCAATACTTTCAATTATAAATTGAGAAAGCAAAAATTTTAACGATTTAAGGCTTTCTAGTTCAAAAAGTTCAGTTTAAAATTATTTGGTTTTTAATATTTGATTTCTAATTGCCGATCCTAAATGAACAGCCAAATTTTGTTAAATATTAAAAAATGTTTTTTTTTTATTTAAAAAATTTCAAATTTAATAGGTTAAAAATGGAATATTTCAGACTCAAAAAACATTTGAAGAGGATTTGACATTGAACAAAAAGCGTTTAATTCTGAATCTATTAATTTGAAGTAATTTAAAAAATGAAAATAGTTTATACATTTTTAATCGGATATTTTAGTTATTCAATTTTTAACGTTAAAATCTGTAAATTCTTCAATTTTAAACAAAGTCAGAATTGTCTTGTGAAATCAGTTATTGTTCTATTTTTAATATTCGAATTACAGTAAAAATTTAAACATCATTAAATAATTTATGTTTACAGTTGACCAAATTACAAAATTTTTTATCAACAATTTTTTATTTCAAACGCTTTTAGTTTCTAAATGTTTAACAAGATGATCAGAGTTGGGATTTTTTTTAATCTTATAAATTCCCTATCTGAGAATCAATTGCATGGCTACTGATGTGCCAAAACATTATTTACCAATGGCAACCTGTTAACGAAAAAATCGACTTTCTCACGAAAATGTTATGTGTATTGAAATTTTGATTAAATTCTCGTGTAAATTCATGTAAATTAAAAATTTTTCAAACTTATTTTTAATACGAAATTAGTCTTTTTCTTGATCCTCAGGGCTCGGAACTGCTCAAGCTTAAAAAAATAGTAAAATAGTAACCATACTTCTCTCCAAAAAGTAACCGAAAAGTAACAATAATGTGGCAAAAAATTAACCAAAAAGAAAGATTTTTTACCAAAAAGACTTTTAACAAAATGTTTGAATATTTCTGACAAAAAAAAATATAATGTAAAAAACAGTACAATTCATTAAAAAAAGACGACTTTGCAACAAAATAGGTCAGTTTTCAACCAAATTGTTGAGTTTTTAAGCCAAAAATTAAAAGATTCGAACTCTTGAAACTGCAAATTCGAGCACTCAAAGTAAATAATTAAAAAAAAAAACTTGCAAACGCTTAATAATAATTTACTTAATAATTTATTTATAATAATTTAATAATAATTTCAATTGCAATTTTTAAAATTAAAAGTCGTTAAACTGCAAAATTTTAACGTTTACACATTGTACATTTAAAAGTTTAAAAAAAAAACAGAAATCCACGCTATCATTTTCAATGCTGTTGATTGAAGAATAATTCAAAAAAATTTATAAATTTTCAAAATTATAGCATTTTAAGCAACTCGACTTTTTCTTACAATTTTTTGAAAATCCTGCAAAAGTAAAAAAATTACCTTAAAATGATCCTGAATCCTTTTTGAAAATTTTGGAAATTTTATTAAATATTCTTTTAAAATTATCTAAAAAAATATACTGTTAGTTTTTCTAGGAATTTTGATACGAATTTTTTATTCATTTAAAACCTTTCAAAATGCTTAAAAAGCTTATAAATATTGTGTTCGGAATTTTCAAACTTTCTTTTCAAAACTTCTAAATATATTTTAAAATAACTCCGTTATTTTCCAAATTAATAATTGTTCAATTGTCATTTATTAATCAAAAAAAAAATTTCAATCTTTTTTAATTTTGCTCTTAATATTAATTTTTCAAAATAAAAAATCATTTTAGGTTGAAACAATATTTGAATAGGATTTGGAATTATATAAGAGTGTTTAATTATAAACCTATTGATTTGAAATTATTATTATAAATAATATTATTATTATAATTATATTATTATCATATAAATTATTTTTTTATTTTTATTATTATATTATATATTATTTATTTTTATCATTATAAAATCAATAATTGTTCAATTTTCAATAATCGAACTACAGTTCAATGTGATTTATTATAATAGCAAAAGTTCTTGGTAAAAGTGTAATATTATTTTTATTGTATTTTCTTGTAGAAACTAAAAAAGTTGTACTTTCTCGTAAACATTTTTTCCGCCAGGGATTTTCTACCAAAAAAGACAAATTTTCAACAAAAAAATAAAGTTTTAACAAAAATGGTTCAACTCAAAGAAGACAAATCCTCATTGAAAAATATAATACATAGTTCGATATTTAAACAAAAAATATTTAAATTTTTAAATAAAAACTAGCAATTTTAGCTAAATTGTAATTTTTTAAGGATTCATAATAATTCAATTGATAGCCCTTTTTATACATTTTACATACGAACTAATTATTTTATTGTTATTCCCTAATTTTCCCGGCTCTAATGTACCAAATTTAATGAAAAAATTTGAATTTGTACATTTTTCACAAGTTTTGAAATAATACGATTAATTAATTAATTCATATCGTTATTTCGGGCAAAAAATGTAACCAAGAGTAACCTTTTCATGAAATAAGTAACTTTTTAGTAACCGTGGATAAAAAAAGTAACTAAGTTACTAAAAAGTAACACGTTCCGAGCCCTGTTGAGTCTTCAACAGTTAAAAATTTATGAAAATTGAAAATTGAGATGTGAACAGTTGAAAATTAACAAAAATTGAAAATCACATTTTCAGCTGTTGAAAATTAACTTAGATTTTCAATTTTTTAACGGTTGAAAGCTCAAGAAATAAGCATATTCTGTATTAAAAACAAGTGTTCAAAATTTTATATTTACATGGTTTTACATGAGAATTTAATAAATAAACTACACAACAATTTTTTTTTGAACGAAATAAATTTTTTTATAAATGGGTTGCCAATGGCAACTAATGTTTTCACAAATTAATAGTCATAAAATGGACTCTCAGTTGTTAAGTTTTCTACCTACAAAGATGAATTTTCAACTAAATAATCGAATTTTAAACAGAAAAGATTAAACTTCAACTAAAAACAGTTGCATTTCCAACGGAATAATTGCATTTTTTAGAAGACAGTTCAATTCCTAACAAAAAAGCTGAATTTTTAATCCAAAAGGACGAATTTTCTGTCGAAATAACCGAAAATATTTTAATTTTCAACACGAAAATTGGAATTTTCGACAAAAAGACGAATTCCCAACGAAAAATTAAATAGTAGGTATTTCAACAACAATAAAAACCGAATTTTCAACAAAATAGTTAAATTTTCAACCAAAGAGTTGAAATTTAAAAAAAAAATTAACAAAATAGTTAAATTTGTAACCAAATAGTTTAACTTTTAACCTACAAAAATGAATTCTTAACCAAAACGACGAATTTTCAACAAATAAAATTAGTTTTCTACCAAAAAAGACAAATTCTCAACAAAATACACCAATTTGGAAACAAATAATTTAATTTTCGACTAAAATGATTCATTTTCAGTAAAAAAATGTCAACTAAATAGCTGAATTTTGAACCAGAGATGAATTTTCAACTAAAATAATGAATCTGCAATTCGGCAACCAAAGAATGAATGTTTAATAAAGTCGGTCAACTTTTAATCATCAAAAAAAAAAAAAAAAAAATTTCTACAAAACTGTTGAATTTTCAATCAGAAATTATTAATTTTTTATCAAAGAGACGAATTTTCTAATCTAAAAGACGAATTTTCAACAAATAATGATTTTTCAGCCAGGACAGAAAAACATTTTCAAAGAAATTGTTGAACATTCAAGGCAAAAGACAGCATTTTCAACCCGAAAATACAAAATTCAACAAAAAAGTTCATTTTTAACCAACAAATTGCAGTTTTGATCAAAAGAGAGAAAATTTCGACCATCAGGATTAGTTTCCTACCAATGAAAGACCAATTTTTGACTTAAAAAGATTAAATTTCAGCAAAAAAAATGGGAAATTTATATTTGTAGGTTAAAAAATCAATTTTAAATGAAAAAAAGAATTTTCAGCAAAATATTTAAATTTTCAATTAGAGAGATTAACCCTCAAACAAACAAATTTTTAACAAAGTGGTTCAAGTTTTACACAAGTAATTGAATTTTCAATTTTAAAAATATCAATTTTCAGCCAAAAAAGAAATAGTTACGTTTTAGTTTCAAAAATTATTGTTCAACCAAAAAAGGAATTTTTAACCAAAAAGATTAATCTTTTACCAAAAAAATATGAATCCTCAACAAATAATGTAATAGTAGATATTTCAAATAAAAAGTATGACTTTTCAATAAAAATGGTTGAATTTGCAACTAAATTATAAAATTCTTCACTGAAATTAATCGTCAGGATGAAACTAATGTAAGAAAAAAAATATAAATACAAGGCAAATAAATTACTAACTAAAATAATTACTAGTCCCAAACTTCATTTTCAAAATCCTCTAACTTTAGCCCGACCAATTTTTTATTTGCTCTAACCATCAATATTCAAATATCATTTGGATTGTAGCTTTGTGATTTTCACCGTGATAAAATAAACTGTCTCTTGTTAAAAAGGTTTTTTTTTTTCGTTCAGCATAGAAAAAGTTTAAAAAATATTTTTTCTTTAAAAGAACAAAAATTCCAGAACCATGAGCAAAATTCAAGGACTTTTCCAGGTTTTCAAGGATTTCCAGGACACTAGACACCCTGATTTAAGAGACCGAATAAAAATACCATCTCTGATCATCTCCTTGTAAGTCTTCAAAACTGCATTTTAAAATTCTTTGAACTGAAAATGTATGTTTGAAAATGAAGACACAAAATGGAAATATTTTTAAAATTTTGTGAACCGAATTATTTCATAATTGAAAAAGTTAACAACGAGGGGTTCACAACAATCAATTTTATTTTATATTGCAAATCAATTTTATTTTATATTGCATTATATCATTCTTCTAAAAATTAGCAAAATTCCCGGTCAAAAAATGAATTCATTGTCATTTCCCGATTCTTCCCGGTCCAGCGAAAACCCTGAAATTTCTACAGAAAAATTTTTATTTCCTATCCACACTTTTACAGATAGAAATTGTCCGGCAGTGAAAATTATTTTATCATTAAAAAAACGGACGTGTTTTATAAATTCGATAACGAAAAAAGTACTTTTATATTTCTCTCTTAAAAATTTAAATAATAATTGAAATCAACCTACTAAATTTTTTAGAGACTTTTCTTCAGAAAGCAGGTGATATTTAAAATACTTTTAGCTAGAGCAAATCGTTAAAGCAAGGTATTTACATAATTTCGTCGTTTGTATATTGCAGCTTGTCTTTTAGTAAAGCTTCTGTTGCATCACCCCTTGAGATTAAAAACGCTTTTTTAATTAGCGCAACATTTTCGAACTCATTCTCATACCTTTTTGGTAATTTCTGCTTTTCGTATTTAGAATCTCTCTCTTTTATATTTTATTTTCAAGCTCGCTCTCTGAAATATCTCATTATTTGCATACCTTATTTCTTTATGCTAGCTGAGCTCACAAGGAGTTTATGTCCATATTTTTTGTAGAATTAAAGTTCTGAAATAGTAATAAAGTACGAAAGCAGCTTAGCATTGAGTCTCTTCGGTTATTTTGAAAGTTGGAAATATTAAAGCTAAAACATAATTAAAATATCTCACATTTTATTTATTTTTTATTTGCAAGGTTCGTTAAAAATAATTGTATTCATGCGCTTCTTTTTAATTCCCTCCTTGGAATTTAGACTGTTCAAGAAAGATATTTGTTATTAAAAAAATCAGATAAGTACGTACATTTTCAACCAAGAAAATTAAGTTCCTACTAAAAAACACGAACTTTCGATAAAACATTTTGATTTCCAAACCAAATAGTTGACTTTTCAACTACACAGATCAATTTTCAGTTGAAAAAATTAATTTTCAATCAAATATAATAATTTTGTAACTCTGATAAAAATAAATTTCCAACTAAAAATGGAATCGTTGAATTCTAAGTTAAAACCATTATTTTCAAAAAAATAAAATTTTCAACAAATGAGTTACACTTTCAAAGAAGGAGATGAATGTTCAACTAAACTGGCGAATCTTTATTTTTAAAAATGATCTTTTAACAAATTAGTTGAACTTTCAATCAATAAGTTGTTTTCAACAAAACAATTTTCAAGAAAATACTTGAATTTTTAACCAAATAGTTAAAGTTTCTACTAAAAAAGATAAATTTTCAATCAAAAATGAAACCGAGTTAAATTTGTAGTTAAAAAAAATTAATTTTTGACAAAATAGTACAATTTTCAACCAGAGATGAATTTCAAATTAAAATGATAAATCTTCAACAACAAAATTTAATTCTTAATTAAATAGTTGATCCTCGAAAAATTCTTATTTTTTGTATTAGTTCTAACAATTTTAATTGTATGATTTCAGACTAAATTTACAGGCATAACTGAGTCCTAAGAAAGGTGTTTATACAAGAAATTCATTGGGAACTTAACTTATTGAGCGTTAAAAATTCAAAGATTTAATTTTCAACCAAATAGTTGCATTTTTAACCGAAAAATATTAAACCTTTACCAGAAAAGAGATGAATTTATAAAAAAATAGTTCATTTTCGACCGAAAAGGCTAAATTTTCATTTAAAGAGACAAATTTTCGATGAAGAAGAAATTATTTTTTACCAAAAGATATCAATTTTCATCAGAAGAGTTGAATTTTTAAGCTAAAAGTCAAAGATTTTCGAAGAAATGTGACTTTTAATCCCGAAAAAATTAATTTTCATCAAAAAAGGTGATTTTCAACCAAGAAAGCTGAGTTTTCAGCCAAAGAGATGAATTTTCAACCAAAGAGGATTAATTTTCTACCAAAAGAGATTAATTTTTCATTAAAAAGTTAATTTAAAACCAAGAAAGATGAGTTTTCAGAAAAAAAATTAACAGTCGGATTTTCAACCAAATATGTTGAATTTTCAAACCAAAGAGAGGAATTTTTTAAAGGACAGTTGAATTTTCAACAAAAAAGTTAATTTTCAACCAAGAAAGAATGTTTAACAAAACAGTTGAATTTTCGACAAAAAATATGAGGATAACAAAATATTTGAATTTTCAATAAAATAATTACATTTTCCGCCAACTAATATAATATTTTCGCAGAGAGGATTATTTTTAAACCAAAAATATAATAGTAGACTTGAAAAAAAACAATTAACTTTCATTAATTGTCAACCAAACAGTTGCATTTTTAACGGAAAAAGATGAAATTTCCAACAACAGAGATGAATTTTCATTAAAATAGAATTATTTTTAACCGACGAGTCGAATTTTAAACCAAAAACATCAACTTTTAATCAAAAGGATAAATTCTTTACCAAAAAAGACGAATTTCTAATAAAATACATTAGTTTTCAACCAGTAACGAATTTATAACCAAAATTATGAATCTTCAACCAAAAGAAATAATTTTTAACAAAATACTTAAATTTAAAAACAAACCAGATTAATAATTGGGAGCCAATTAGTTGTATTTGTGACCCAAAGAGATGAAATTTTTTCCAGTGAAGAGATGAATTTTCCACAAAAAAGTTAATTTTCGACCAAAAGAGATAAGTTTCGATCAAAAGAGTTGAGCTTTTAGGCTAAAAAAGTCGAATGTTTTCAAGAAGTTGACTTTTAATCCCGAAAAGATGAATTTTCAACAAAAAGGTTATTTTCAACCAAGGCAGCTGAATTTTCAATCAAAAAGCTGAATTTTTAATCAAATAATTTAGTTTTTAATCAAGTGGTTGAAAGTTCGAATAAAAAAGATTAAACTGCAACCAAAAACATTAAAATTTTTGAGCCAAAAAGATGAATTTTTTAAAAGACAGTTGAATTTTCAAGAAAAAGATCATTTTCAACCAAGAAAGATGACAATTATACCAAGGAAGATGAATTTTCTTTTGAAAAAAGACGAATGTTTTACAAAACAGTTGAATTTTCGACCAAAAATATGAGCATAACAAAATAGTGGAATTTTCAATAAAATAATTACATTTCCAGCAAACTGATATAATTTTTTCCCATAGAAGATTATTTCTAAACTAAAAATATAATAGTAGACTTTTCAATAAAAACAATTAACTTTCAACCAAGCAGTTGAACTTTCAACGAAAATAGATTATTAATTTTCAACCAAACAGTTGCATTTTTAACGGAAAAAGATGATATTTCTGACAAAAGAGATGAATTTTCATTAAAATATAATTATTTCTAACTGAACAGTCGAATTTTAAACCAAAAACATTAACTTTTAATCAAAAGGATAAATTTTTTTAGCAAAAAAGACGAATTTATAACCAAAATTATGAATCTCCAACCAAAAGAAGTAATTTTTAACAAAATAAGTGAATTTAAAAACAAAACAGATTAATAATTGTCAACCATCAGTTGTATTTGTGACCCAAAGGAAGATGAATTTTCTTCTGAAAAAATACGAATGTTTAACAAAACAGATGAATTTTCGACCAAAAATAAGAGTATAACAAAATAGTTGAATTTTCAATAAAATAATTACATTTCCAGCAAACTGATATAATTTTTAGCCAGAGAAGATTATTTCTAAACTAAAAATATAATAGTAGACCTTTTAATAAAAACAATTAACTTTCAACCAAGCAGTTGAACTTTCAACGAAA
>CAKNYM010053000.1:387367-447306 GCA_932195095.1 Andricus curvator
TTAAACCAAAAACATTAACTTTTAATCAAAAGGATAAATTTTTTTAGTAAAAAAGACGAATTTATAACCAAAATTATGAATCTTCAACCAAAAGAAGTAATTTTTAACAAAATAAGTGAATTTAAAAACAAAACAGATTAATAATTGTCAACCATCACTTGTATTTGTGACCCAAAGAGATGAAATTTTTTCCAGTGAAGAGATGAATTTTTCACAAAAAAGTTAATTTTCTACCAAAAGAGATAAGTTTCGATCAAAAGAGTTGAGTTTTTAGGCTAAAAAATTCAAATGTTTTCAAGCGCTTGACTTCAATCCCGAAAAGATGAACTTTCAACAAAACGGTTATTTTCAACCCAGGCAGCTGAATTTTCAATCAAAAAGCTGAATTTTTGATCAAATAATTTAGTTTTTAATCAAGTGGTTGACAATCCTTCAACAAAACAGTTCAATTTTTCATAAAAAAGTATGACTTTTTAACAAATTAGTTGAATTTAAACAAAAAAATTGAGTTTTTTATAATAAAATTTTTGACTTTTCAGAAATCGAAAAGGAAGAGACAGTCGAACAGCGCAAATCCAGAAATAATTTTCCAATAGACCAAAAACACGACGAATGAAGGTAAGATGCTTGATGAAGCGAGCAGAGCCAATGAAAAACGAGCGATTTCTGGAGAAATTGCTATTGGAACCGAACCAAAATCAGAGGCAACACGCTGCATACATGTCGATAAACAAGATTTCGTTAAATTGAGAGGAAACTTGATGGCGTCTGAAAAAGCCTGGCAACGCCAGCCAGGAATGTCGAAAAATAAAAATCGACGTGAAACTGTGAATTAAGTGACAAGACCTTAATGCTGAGATACACTTTTCTCCCCTTTTACTCGAGTTGTTGAGGTTGTTTTTAAATTTATTTTGAAGACTTTTTTAGTGACGTAAGGCGATTACCTGGGGGGGGGGGATTTTATTGTTTATATATTCTTTTGAATTTTCAAAAAAACAGTTGAATTTCTAAGCTAGCAGTTGATTTTTTTACCAAAAAGATGAATTTTCATTTTTGAAAATACATGAAGTTTCAGGTGTAAATTTTAAGGCCATGTGATGGTGTGTCACGTGCCCAGATTCCTACCTTACCGGCACTTTTTTTATTTCCTAAATTATTTTTTACACAAAGCGCCACATCCACTTGAAAATTTGGGATACTAAATAAGAAGCACTAAGAAAGGTGGGTCTCGCCCTGAATTTTTATAATTGTGAAAACAGTTTTTTTGGTAAATGATTTTTTTTGTTGCTTTTTTCATGATTATCAAAATTTAAGACCAGACCCACCTTTCTTAGTGATTCTTATTTATTATCCCAAATTTTCAACTCGATGTGGCGCTTCGTGTGAAAATAATTTAGGAAATAAAAAAAGTGTCGGTAAGGTAGGAATCCGGTCACGTGACCCACTCGTCACATGGCCTTGATTAAAAAAAAAATTTGAACCAAGCAAAAAGATTTTTTAACAAAATAGTTGAATTCTTAACCAGGAAGAATAATGTTCTACTAAACAAGATGAATTTTCAAGAAAATACATGAATTTCTAACCAAAAAGATGTATTTTCAAACAAGAAGATTGAACTTCTACTAAAAAATTTTTTTTTGACAAAATACACGAATTCCCAACCAAACAATTGCATTTTTTACCAAAAAAGATTTTTAACCAAATATTTGAGTTTTGAACTGCAAAAGATCAATTTTAAACCAAAAATAGAACAATAAAATTTTCAGTAAAAAAACTCAAAAAGGTAAATTTTAAACCAAAAATAGAACAATACAATTTTCAGTAAAAACAATCAATTTTAAACCAAAACAAAGAAATTTTCAACAAAATGCTTAAATTTTGAACTAAATAGATGAATCTTCAACAAAAAAATATTCTAATTTATAATAAAAAACAGCTGAATTCTACCAAAAAATACTCAAAATTATTACAACTTAAAACAGAATAGAACAGAATCGAATTTTCAGTTAAAAAATGAATTTTCCACCAAAAAAAAAATAAATTATGAACAAAATAGTTTATTTTCAACACAAAAAATACATTTTTAACCAGAAATAATAAATTTCTACCAAAAAATACGAATTTTCAGCTAAATAGTAGTATAATTTCGTACTAAAAAAGATAAATTTTCAACATAAAATGAAATAGTTAAATTTGTAGTAAAAATGTTTAATTTTCAACAAAAAAAGGAATTTTCAACAAAATACTTTAATTTGCAACCAAACAGATGAACTGCCCACAGAGAAGATTGAATTTCTACAAAAAAAAAAAAAAGAATTTTCATTCAAATAGTAGAATTTCTTAACTTAAAAGATAAGTTTTCCAAAAAAGAGGGATAAGTTATATTTTTAGTTGAAAATTTTTTTTATCAAAAAAACGAGTTTTTGACAAAATAATTAAATTTTCAACCAAGAAGATCAATTTTCTACCAAGGAGATTAATTTTTAACAAAAAAATATGGATATCTAACGAAAAATTGAATTTTTGATATTTCATCCAAAAAAGATTGTAATTTTAAACCAAGAAGAGGAACCAAAAAAGAAGAAGAACCACAAAAAATCCTCGAGTTTGGTGAGAATTTATCTTGTGGTTAAAAATTTCATTAATTGTTTGAAATTTTAGTATTTTGTTGAAAATTCAACAATTCTGTTGGAAAGACATTCTTTTTCGTTGAAAATTCAACTTGTTTGTTGATAATTCGTCTTTTCGGCATGAAAATTCAAGATTTGAGAATCAAATTGTTGTCTTTATTGACTGAAAAATCTTTTTTTGTTGATAATTCGTCTATTTGTTTGAAAATTTATCACTTCTTGTAGAAATTTAATCGTTTTTAAATAAAAATGCAGCTCTTGTTTTTCCAGAAGAGGTACATTTTCAAACAAAAAAGACGACTCTTCAACAAAGACAGATTTTTTCGACAATAAAGAAAACAAATTTTTTTTTAAATGTTAAATTTTCATGCCAAAAAGGCGAATTTTCTAGAAAACAGTTGAATTTTCAACGTAAAAGCATATTTTTCTAATAAAATTGTTGAATTTTCAACAAGGCAATAACATTTTCAACCAAATAATGAAATTTTCAACCACAAGATGAATTCACCATAAAAATTATTGAATTATACGTTTTCCAGACCTACTTGTTATTAAAAAATTTTCTTTCCTAAATCTAATTTCATAAAGGTTCCACGTTTATTTAATAAACAGATTTTCATATTCTATTCATATTCCCTAGGTTTATACAATCTAAGTAAGATTTTGTGAAGGGGTTGAGAGCAAATCTTACGATATAATCCATATATAATGGGGGGGGGGGAATTTCAGAAAAATGCTTCACGTGATTTGAGAATGACCTCCAAGCTTGAACTTGAGTGTATCGGAAATTCCCTGACTTTCCCTGACCATTTTCAAATTCCCCGACTTTTCTCCGACTCTTCAGAATTCCCTGACCTGTTGGAACCCTGAAATAGGATTTTGATGGCAACAAAATCCCTTATCTTTCTTCAGATAAGCTAGTCGAGTGCATTTAATTTAGTTTTAATCGCTTGAATTGAAGAAAAACAATATGGCTGACTACACCCGGTTCGTACTACTGAGACCGGCGAGAAGTGGACCAGTGGAACGATGCTGTTATGGTCAGGCGTCGGTCTCCAATATCCACGCTCGGGGTACTTTGACGAATTAAAACACAAACAAGTCTCTTCAAGCGATCATTATAATACAATAGCATTTGTGTCCATGATCTGATTAAAAGTAAGCATCTTTTCATTAAAATGACACTTAAATAAAAGATAGAGCTTTTCTGTGAAAAAAAATGTGAACTAAAACCAGAATCATTTTCCTGAATGTTAAAATTCCACAAGATGGAAAGTGGATCCAAATTTCCATCTCAGCTCTTACGACCTGCAATTCCAGAAATTCAAATATACTATTTTCCCAGGGGGTTAAATGTAAGTCTTACGGTATAATCTGTACATAATGGGGGAGGGGGATTTAAAATTTCAGAAAAATGTCTTACGAAATTTGTGAACCACCCCTAAACTTCAATTTGAGTTTATCGAATACTCACTGACTCCTTCAGGTTTTCCCTGACTTTCCTCGACTTTCCAAAATTCCCTGACCTGTGGGAACTCTGAAATATTATTTTGATAACAAAATCTTCTTCGGATAAGCTGGTCCAGAGTATTTAATTTAGTTTTAAGCGCTTGAATTAAAGAAACACGCGATGGCCGACTACATCCGGTTTGTACTACTGAGACCGGCGAGAAGTGGACCAGTGGAACGATGCTGTTATGGTCAGGCGTCGGTCTCTCCAACGTCCGCGCTCGGGGTACTTCAATAAATTAAAACACCAACAAGTATCTTCAAGCGATCATTATACCACACTCATATTTATATAAAGGAAAAACTCTATGCTTTGATTAAAAGTAAGCACTTTTTCATTAAAATAACACTTAAATAAAATATCAAGCTTTTTCTGAAATGTTAGAATTCCAGCAGATGAAAATTGGATTCAAACTTTTTTCTGACCTCTTACGATCTCCAATTCCAGAACTCCAAATATACTATTTTCCCAATAAACGAGGCCAGATTAGTACATGAAATTCGTTTCAAAGCAAGCTGTTCAAAAGCACTAAACGGTGGATTTTGCACTGACCTTTTAATAAAAATAAATAGATCCTGGCAGCGTGCACTCCATTTACGAAATATTGCTGCGAGTTCTTTCATTTGAATGATGAAAAACTCCTTGAAAACAACTTTTCAGAATTTTTCTTTCAAAAAACGTAGAATTTAATATCGGTGTTCATATCCCTAGACTAGTATCTGGTCTCTAAATTTGAATTAGTCTAATATAACTGATTGTCAGTCAAACTCTACTAATTGAGGGTGTCTAGCGTTTCTTAAAAAAAAAATTCCAAAACTTTTCCAGGTTTTCCAGGACAAAAAAATACATTTTTCCAGGTTCTTTTTTACAGTAAAAAAATACTTTCCACGAAAAATAGTAGAAATTGTAGGTCTAGTGAAACTGAAGAAGTTCCATATGCGAAATTTCTCATACTCCCCTAAAATCTGATTTTATAAAAAAAAAACGTTTTTTTTGGGCATTGTTCATTTTATCATGGTGAAATATCACAACGCTACGATAGAAAATATTCAAAGTTTCCCTTTTCTTCAGCTTTAAAAACAATTTAATGAAACTTTCAAAATTCAACATTTTTTTGCTGTTTATAATATCAAAGCGAGTTCAGCAACGTGTGTAATGAGATTTTTTTCTAGAATTGGTTGAAATTTGACTGAGTTATCGAATTTCAAGCTAATTTAGGTTTATTTTCAATAAAATAATTAAATTGTTAACAAATAAGTTGATTTTTCAACCAAATTGTTGAGTTTTCTACCTACAAAGATGAATTTTCAACTAAATAATCGAATTTTAAACAGAAAAGATTAAACTTCAACTAAAAACAGTTGCATTTCCAACGAAATAATTGAATTTTTTAGAAGACAGTTCAATTCTTAACAAAAAAGGTGAATTTTAAATCCGAAAGGACGAATTTTCTGTCGAAATAGACGAATGTTCAACAAAACAGTTGAATTTTCATGATTTTTTAACAAAATACATGAAATTACAAAAATGAATTTTCAACCAGATAGTCTTATTTTGAAACAAAAAAATATTAAACTTTAACTAAAAATAGTGGAATTTTTGACAAAAAGTCGAATTCTCAACGAAAAATTAAATAGTAGGTATTTCAACAACAAAAACCAAATTTTCAACAAAATAGTTAAATTTTCAACCAAAGAGTTGAATTTAAAAAAAAAATTCAACAAAATAGTTAAATTTGTAACCAAATAGTTCAACTTTTAACCTACAAAAATGAATTCTTAACCAAAACAACGAAATTTCAACAAAGAAAATCAATTTTCCACCAAAAAAGACAAATTTTCAACAAAATAAACCAATTTGCAAACAAATAATTTAATTTTCGACTAAAAATGATTAATTTTCAGTAAAATAATGTCAACTAAATAGCTGACTTTTGAACCAGAGATGAATTTTCAACTAAAATAATGAATCTGCAATTCTGCAACCAAAGAATAAATGTTTAATAAAGTAGGTCAACTTTTAACAACAACAAAAAATTTCAACAAAACTGTTGTATTTTTAACCCGAAATTATTAATTTTCTATCAAAGAGACGAATTTTCTAATCAAAAAGACGAATTTTCAACAAATAAAGATTTTTCAGCCAGGACAGGAAAATATTGCAAAGAAATTGTTGAACATTCAAGCCAAAAGACAGTATTTTCAACCCGAAAATACAAATTTTCAACAAAAAAGTTCATTTTTAACCAAAAAATTGCAGTTTTAATCAAAAGAGAGAAAATTTCCACCAACAGGATTAGTTTCCTACCAATAAAAGACCAATTTTTGACTTAAAAAGATTAAATTTCAGCAAAAAAAATGGGAAAGTTATATTTGTAGGTTAAAAAATAAATTTTAAATGAAAAAAAGATTTTTCAACAAAATATTTAAATTTTCAATCAAAGAGATTAACCCTCAAACAAACAAATTTTTAACAGTGTGGTTCAAGTTTTACCGAAGTAATTGAATTTTCAATTTTAAAAACATCAATTTTCAGCCAAAAATGAAATAGTTACGTTTTAGTTTAAAAAATTATTTTTCAACCAAAAAAGGCATTTTTAACCAAAAAGATGAATTTTCTACCAAAAAATATGAATTCTCAACAAAAAATGTAATAGTAGATATTTCAAATCAAAAGTATGACTTTTTAATAAAAATTGTTGAATTTGCAACCAAATAAGAAAATTCTTACTGAAATTAATCGTCAGGATAAAACAACTGTAAGAAAAGAAATAAAAATACAAGGCAAATAAATTACTAACTAAAATAATTACTAGTCCCAAACATCATTTTCAAAATTCTCTAACTTTAGCACGACCAATTTTTTATTTGCTCTAACCATTAATATTCAAATATCATTTCGATTGTAGCTTTGTGATTTTCACCGTTATAAAATAAACAGTCTGTGGTTAAAAAGGTAATCTTTTTTCGTTCAACAGAGAAAAAGTTTAAGAAACTATTTTTTCTTTAAAAGAACAAAAATTCCTGAACCATGAGCAAAATTCAAGGACTTTTCCAGGTTTTTCCAGGTTAAAACGAATTCAATGACTTTTCCAGGTTTTCAAGGATTTCCAGGACACTAGACACCCTGACTAATTGCTGTAGCTAGAATTCATTAACTGACAATTGGTAAAAAAATACTAATTCTAGTCTATAAATTATCAATATTTCTATTCATTTATCGCAGGCTTCACAGTCTTTTCCCTATTCCCTTCTTTTCCCTTTCCCTCGTTTTTTTACTTAATTTTGAACTGAATTAATAGAACTCAATAAGAAAGTCCAGCTATTTTTGGTTGAATGTTAATTTTCTTTAATTGATAAGTCCACTATTTTCTTTAATTCATCTTTTTTGGTTACCAATTAGTTATTTTCTTGAAAATTCAACAATTTTATTGAAAAGTTATGCCTGTTGTTTGAAAATTCAACTTTTTGTTAAAAATTTAATCATTTTGGTAGCAAAATAAACTATTTGGTTAAAAATTAACTTTTTGTTGAAAATTCACATTTCGGTATCAAAAATTCAACTCTTTTGTAGAAAATCAGTCTTTTTAGCTTGACAATTCAACTCATTTGTTGAAAACTCATATTTTTAGTTTGAAAATTCATCTCTTCGGGTAGAATCTTTTTTGGTTAAAAATGCAACTGCTTAATTGAACATTTACCTGGTTTGGTTGTGGTTTCAACTGTTTTGTTGAAAATTTATCTGTCTTGGTTGAATTCAACTGTTTTTTATTAACATTTTTTTGTTTTCTGAAATATCAACTATTACATTTTTCGTTAAGAATTCATCTTTGAGGCTTGAAATGTTAACTATTTGGTAAAATATTATCTTTTTTGTTGCAAATTCATGCTTTTGAGGTGAAAATTCCACTGGTTTGTAGAAAATTCATCTGCTCGTTCTTGACTAAAGAATCTTTCTTTGTTGAAGATTCATATTGTTGTGTGGAAAATTCACCTTTTTTATAGAAAATTGGTCTTTCTAGCTTAAAAATTCAACTTTTTTATTGAAAACTCGTCTTTTTGGTTTGAAAATGTAACTCTTCTGGTACAAATTTAATATTTTTTGGTTAAAAATAGAACTATCAGGTTCAACAATTAACTTTTTCGTTGAGAATTCATATTTTCGTGCCAAAAATCCAACTGTTTTTTAGAATATTTATTTTCTTATCTTGAAAATTCAACACTTGTTGAAAATCCATCTTTTTTGTTGAATTCAACTATTTTTTGTTCAAGATTAAAACAAAATTTCTTCGAAATATCAACTATTGCATTCTTTGTCAAGAAGTCGTCTTTTTGGCTTGAAATTTTTACTATTTGGTTAAAATTTTTTTTTTTTTTTGAAAAATTTATGCTTTTGGGCTGAAATATCAATTGTTTTGCTGGAAATTTGTCTTTCGGGTTGAAAATTTAACAATTTGGTTGATTCTTTTTTCTTTCTTGATTAAAAAATCTTTTATTGTTAAAAATTCATATTTTCGTGTTGAAATTCAACCGTTTTGTAGAAAATTCGTTTTTTCAGCTTGAAAATTCAAATTTTTTGTTGAAAACTCGTTTTTTTTATTTGAAAATTTAACTCTTTTCGTTAAAGTTTCATTGAAAATTCGGTTAAAATTTTTTTTTCTGTCTTGTCTGAAAAGTCTCTTTCTTGAAAATTCTCTCTTTGTTTAAAATTCATATTTTCGTGTTGAAAATTCAACTGTTTAGTCGAAAATTCGTCTTTTTGGCTTAAAAATTCAACTCTTATAACAGAAATTTAATATTTTTTGGCTAAAAATGAAAATTTTTTATTTAAAAAAAAAAACTGTCCTGGTTTACGATTCAAATATTTTTTATGACAACTCGTCTTTTTTGGCTGAATTCAACTGATTTTGATTTAAAATTAAAATCTTGTTTGGATGAAATGTCAACTATTACATTTTTCGTTGAGAAGTTATCTTTTTTTATTGAAAAATTGTTGAAGATTCAATTACTTTTTTAAAAATTCATCTTTTGGATTGAATGTTAAACTCTTTTGTTGAAAATTAATTTTTTTGAGGATTCATCATTTTAGTTGATAATAAATCTCTTTGGTTAAAAATTAAAATAATTTGTTCATAGTGTTGATTCAATTAGTTGAATTTTTACTGATTCACATTCAGAAAGCGTGATTTTAGTTTTTTTATCTTTACTTTTTTGAAAAAATGCTAATATGGATGCGCAATTTTCAAAAAAATGTGTAAAGGAGCCAAGCGTATAAATCACTTATCTCATATAAAATTTTATTTTCATATTTGGTGGCATAATTTTAATATTATTGTGATATTTCTGCCAAGACCCGAATATCCATAAACACCGGATTGGAATCCAAAGGAGGTTTTAGTCGAGATATATATCACCTTATGAGAAATCGTCTGAACGTACGAGATTTGCATTAATGTGGGTTTTCAGAAGGTACGATCGCTAGAATAGGTAAAGGCACGTCTTTGACAAAACAAAGGAGGAAGAAGTTATTTTGAGACTCTCAGAGCATATATAATTTATCAACCAAATAGAATATTTTTCGATTATAGCTCTAAAATAAATTACTAACAAAACAAAATTAATTAACCGATTTGAAACAGAGAATTTTTACATTATTTTTATTTATTATTATTTACTACATAAAGCCTGAATTGGAAATAGAGATAAATGCACAAAGCAGAGAGAAGTTTCTTAATTGCAAGATTCTTCAGTTCGTTGGCTTGGGCATAAGAGGATACAAAAACGACTCACTTTCATTCTGACTTGGCAGATAAAGCTTATAAAACTGTATAAATAAATTCAGTAATGACGTTGCTTATTTTCTTGTATACAAACCGAGCTAAATTTGCAAATAAAATTTGAAATATCTCCTGAATTCAGTTTATGAGAATATATATAATTGTACTGTTGAATTTTGATCCTTGGAGAATAATGAATACAGAGTGGCCGCAAAACTTCATTTTCAAAATTCCCTGGATTTTTCTATATCAATTTTTTTTTTTCTCTTCATTAAGATTCAAATACCAGCATTTTAATCTTGTAACATTTTTAACATCGAATCTTTTATAAAGGGAATAAAACAATTTCGGATTGAAATTTGTTATTAATTTATTTATTTCAACCAAAAAAGATGACCTTGTACGATAGGAGACGAATTTTCAATCCAAAAACACAAATTTTCAACAAAACAGTTGAATTTTCGAACCAAAAATATGACTTTTAACAAAATAGTTAAATTTTCAACAAAATAATTCAATCTTCAAAAAAGTAATTGTTTTTAATAAATTGCTGAATTTTGAACCAAATGGTCGAATTTTCAAATAAAAAAGATTAAACTTTAACTATATAATTGATCTTTTTCGAAGAGAGTTGAATTTTCTAAAAAAATATGAATTTTCAATAAAAAGAACGATTTTTCTGCCAAATAAACAAATCTTCAACAAAGAGTTGAATTATGGACCAAAAAAATTTGTTTAACAAAATCCTTCAAATTTCAACAAAATAATTAAATTTTCAAAAATATATTTGCATTTTTAACCACATATTTGAATGTTGTACCTACAAAAATGAATTTTCAACCAAATAGACTAATTTTCACTCACAAAGTATTAAAATTCGACCAAAAACAGTTCTATTTCCAACCAAATGATTAAATTTTTGAGCGAAAAAGTTTGAATATATCAGAAAATTTTAAAAAGATGAATTCTCTATAAAAAATGTAATAGTTTATGTTTCAAAAAAAAATCAAATTTCTACAAAATAGATGAATTTCAAAACCAAAGAGACGAATCTTCAACCAAGAAGAAGAATATTCTACCAAAAAAGAAAAATTTTAAACAAAACATATGAACATCCAAACAAGTAGTTGAATTTTCAACTAAAAAAGATAAATTATCCATAAAAAAAGATTATATTCGATAAAAAAACGAATTTTCAACGAAATAGTCAAATTTTGAACCAAGGAGATGAATTTATAACTAAAATGGTGAGTCTGTATTTGAAAAGTTGTATTTTGCAACCAAAAATACGAATTTTCAACCAATAAAGATTATGCAGTCAAGAAGGAAAACAAAATTCATCCGAATTATTAAAATTTCAATACAGAAGACTATCTATTAAACAGTTGAATTTTCAACAGAAAATCACAATTTTTAACCAAAAAAGAGAAAATTTATTCTAAGAAGATTAGTTTCCTACCAAAAAAAAGAAGAATTTTCAACTAAAACAGATAAATTCTCAAAACGAAATGGTAAACTTATATTTTCAGTTAAAAAAATTAATTTAAACCAAAAAAAAAAAACGAATTTTCAACAAAATAGTTCAATTTTTAAAAGCTCAACTTTTACCCAAGTAGTTGAATTTTTAAATTTAAAATATCAATTTTCAACGAAATAGTTGAACTTTCTACCAAGGAGGTGAATTTTCAACTAAATTGATGAATATTCAAATGGAATAGTTAAATTTTGAGATTAAAAAAATTAATTATCAACACCAAAAATTATGAACTTTCGACGAATAATGTTATAGTGGATATTTTAAACAAAAAATATTTGAATTTTCAATAAAAAAACAGATTAATTTTCAAACCAAAAAGATGAATTTTCGAAAAAATAGTTGAAATTTAACTAAGAAAGATTTCAGGTGAATTCTCAGCATCAAAATATAAATTTACAACACCAAAATATGAATTTTCAACAAGAGGTTTATATTCTAACAAAATATTTGAATTTTCAAAACAACAGGTCGAATTTAATTTTTGACAAAAATAGATAAATTATCAATTGAAAAGAACGAATTTTCTGTCAAATACACGAATGTTCAACATGACAGTTGAATTTTCAACCAAAAAAGATAACATTTTAACAAAATACTTAAATTTTCACCAAACTAATTCAATTCCAACCAAAAAGTCGAATTTTCAACTGAAAACGATTGATTTTCAACACAAAATGGAAAAGTTACATTTTCAATTATAAAAATTAATTTTCAACCAAAAAAACATAAGTTTTTATCAAAATAGTTGAACTTTCAACCAAAGAGATGAATTTTCAACGAAAATCATGAATATATTCAACTAAAATATGTAAATTTTCAGTGTGATGAATTTTCAACTAAAATCATGAATATATATTCAACTAAAATATGTAAATTTTCAGTTGAAAAAAATAATTCAGAAAAAAAGACGAATTTTCAACCAGAGATGAATTTTCAACTAAAATAATTAATTTTCAGCAAAAAATTATTTTGTCAAAACTTGGTTCAACCTTCAACCAATTAGTTGACTTTTTAACAAAAATGATGAATTTTCAACAAATAAATAATGTATTGGTGGATATTTCAACCTAAAGATATTTTAATTTTAAATAAGAAACAGTTGAATTCAATCAAAAGAGACGAGTTTTCTACCAAAGAAGTTGAATTTTTAAACCAAAAAGGAGAAAGCAACTGCAAAAAATAGAAATATATTTTTACTAAGAATCTGTATTATCATTGGAGATGGTAACGATCGATCAGAAGAGAAATCCTTTCACACACACTGTGAAAATGAAAATATACAATATCGATCCAAGTTATATCCTCTAATATAGAAAATATTTAACGTCCTCAGACTAGATGCAGTTATAAATTAAAAATTTTTGTAATTAAACTTATTCAGAAAAAAGATCTTCTCTTTTAACTCCGCTGGGATTCGAACACCTGATCAACTGATTTCCGGTCAGGTGCTCTAACCATTGAGCTACTAGAGAGATCAGAGAAGAGTCTTTTTTTCTGAAATACGCTTTATTATGCAAGATTTTATATACAAATCAATTTTTACTAGGAATCTGTATTATCATCGGAGATGGTAACGATCGATCTGAAGAGAAAGCCTTTCACAAACACTGTGAAAATGAAAATCTACAATATCGATCAAAGTTATATTCTATAATATAGAAAATATTTAACGTCCTCAGACTAGATGGAGTTATAATTTAGAAATTTTTGAAATTAAACTTATTCATAAAAAAGGATCTCCTTTCACTCCGCTCGGATTCGAACACCAGATCAACTGATTTACGGTAATGTGCTCTAACCTTTGAGCTACTAGAGAGATCGGAGGAAGAATACTTTTTTCTGAAATACGCTTTATTATGCAAGATTTTATATACAAATCAATTTTTACTTGGAATCTGTATTATCATCGGAGATGGTAACGATCCATCCAAAGAGAAATCCTTCCACACACGCTATGAAAATGGAAATCTACAATATCCATCAAAGTTATGTCCTCTAATACAGAAAATATTTAAAAAGGATTCTTCATCTGATCTCTCTAGTAGCTCAATGGTTAGAGCACCTGACCGGAAATCAGTTGATCTGGTGGTTGAATCCCAGCGAAGTGAAAGGAGAAGATATTTTTTTCTAAATAAATTTAATTTCAAAAATATAAATATAAGGCGAAATATAATAGATGGCCGCAAAACTTCAATTAAAAAATGCCCTAATTTTTCCATGGCCATTAATATTCAAAGTCCAGAATCTTAATCTTGTACAATTTTAACAAGATTTCCAGAGAATTGCTGACCTACGGCCACCTGTAATATAATTTTATTGACCAAGCAAGGTTTTTTGCATTTGAAAAAAAGGAGATTGTCCTCTGGAGGTTGATGAGACTTTGGACGAAGGTTTCATCGTCGAAGAATCGACGTTGCACAATAAATCTTATTCTATCTCTTTTACTTCTGGCCAAGCAGCCAAGGCTGACAAACGCTTGGTAAGCGACACGAAATCAAAAAGGTCGAGAATTACTCTCAAGTCTCTTCTCAAACAAATAAATAATTGAATCATACTAACGAACCTGCCAATTTTTCGAGACTTCAAATTAAGTTTTGTTATTTAAAAAGCAAATGAATAGTTGTGGAAAATAATATGAAAAATATGATAGAGCTACTCGAAGGCTTTGTTTTTATTCTTGTGCGCTTTGCATTTAATATCTTACTCGATATTTATATAACATTTTACTTTTTCATTCAAATTGAATCGAGAGATGAAGTTTGATACGGTCTAGCGTAAGTAAAATCAAATTGGAAAGTATTTTCATTCGACTTTTTAATCAATTTTATCTTGGAAGCTTGGAAGCTCTTTGAATTTTTTTATTTTGAAAGCAAAACATTTTTTAAATTATTCTCATTCTGAATGAAACTAAATAAACGAAATTTGAATTTACTTTTTCAAACCGAGTATGAAATTATTCTTTTCTTTTTCTTAGTGTGCGTTCGATACAATAGAAGGAAGTCTACTAAAGTCAACTTCATGACGATATATCCGCCTGTCGAGCCGTTCTGTCAGAAGAAACTTTCAGTGAGAACTAATCGACAAAGTTTTGCGGGAAAATTTCTCACATTGGTGAGGATTCTCGTAACGACATTATACGGGATTCCTGCGAGAATTCGTATATAAGTGTCGCTCCAAAAGTTTTCTGACAAAGGCTTACAATGTAACGTCAATTTATCCATTTTCTCAATTTTGCACGCCTCCGAATCTCTAAGTCCCGAGGCAGTTTAATTGGAGTTAATATAATCTAAATTATGTATATATGTATATACAAGGTATAATTTAAACTCTGGTAATTTGTCTTCGTTAGAATAATTGCAAAACAATTACGGCAAGAAATTATATTACGGTCTGTAGAAATTTCAGTGATTGAAGTTTGAAAATCGTAGGCTCATTAGCTCTCTGTGAGATCATTCTCACCGCATACGTCGCGCTTGATGACCAGCTCACAAAATTGTAATACAAATTTTTAAATTCTTCAATTTATCAGTTTTTTCAGTGTTTCACCCCTCAATGACAAATAAAAGTGTAATCATTTTTTAACAATTATGGGATTAATTTAGAATATCTGAAAAAGACTTAACACTGAATCATATAAATTCAGAAGGTTCTAAAGCGATAAAATAAATTTCAGTGATAATAATTTGAAACCTATATATAAATGTTGACCGCATTTCAAGGCATTATAAAATAGAGTAAGGCACTTCAATTTTTCATGTGATATCGATAAAATGTTACCAAAGAATATGAATGAGAATCGAAGATTTTGCCATGTATCCAGGTTAGAGCGACGAGGGTCACGTTTGTACCGAGTCGTTTCGTAAAGTTTTATAGACTCGGTAAAAGTGTGATACCGTCATAACAGTTTTACGACAAAGTAAAATAGAACGGTTTATGGTGTAGTTCAAGATTTTTCGGATCACTTTGTTCTTCAATTTGTTCCAGATTGTTAAAAAAAATGATCAAATATGGTTTCACATAAAAAATATTATTGAAAATCCATTTTATTATTCCCAGAAAGCAGCACAGTGTACTTTATGGTGAAAAAGTATAAACCTGAAACCTAAAATTGGTTTGGAGGCATATCAGGGTGTCTAACCGACGGATGATTTTAAATACCTAATCATTTCCCGGATTTATCCCGATCAATTGTTATTTATTCCAGGTTAATTTAAAAGAGTTCAAAAGATTCGAATGTAACTTCTTTTTTTCCAAAATGTGGAAGAGGGAAGTTTCAAATTGTGACGAATTCTAACTTGGAACGGAGATTTTTTTTTATGATTCAAAAAGAAACTCAGTATACGTCCTGAAAAAGGCGGCTTTCTGTACCAATCAGTGATGATTTTTTCTTTATTAGTTTTTTTGAAGTGTTCAATCGAAAAAAATAAGTTTTCTATCTTTTTTAATTTCTGAAGTAAATTGCAATCTTTGGTTATACTGCTTAAAGAATTTGGAAGTACATGAACTTTGCTTGTGTCTACGCATAGCACTAAATCATCTAAATCTATTTGAAAAATTGTTAACGAATATTTGCTATAAAAACAAATTCACAAAAATTAAAAAACCAGACGATCATGCAGATTTGAAACCCAGGTCGCAGATTTTGATGGAAAGACAGAAAAACTATCAACGTTTCAAGTGACAAACATCACGTGTGAATCTGTTAATCATCATCTTGTGAAGATTGAAACAGACTTGTCTTGATTGAGTATGGATGAGCTTCGCCTTGCTGGTGGAAATTACCTCTGTTTAAGTATATTATATTATGTTTTGTAAAAATTTCCGTGATTAAATTTGCAAAACTTTAGGCTCATTAGCTCTCTATGTGATCATTCTCACTGCACTCGTCGCGCTTGAGGAGCAGCTCACAAAGATTGTAATACCAATTTTTTAATTCATTAATTTATCAATTTTTTGAATTTTGCACGCCCCAATAATAAATAAGAGTATAATAATTGCACGAAAATATTATGATAATGAATTATATTATCTAAAAATTCAATATTCAAATATTTGCCAAATTCAAGGATAACGTTCGAAGACTACATTTAATCACATCAATTTGGAAGGTTCTAAAGCGATAAAAAAGGCGCCGGACTATGCAGATATGAAACTCAGTTCGCTGATTCTGATGAAAAGACAAGAAGCTATCAACTTTCCAAGTTAGGATGACTATCATATGTGAATATTTTGTTATTGTGTTGTGAAAATTGAAACAGACTTGACCTGGTTCCCCTAGCATTGTCAATTAAACAACATCTGCAGGATAATAGTGAAACAGAAACCACATCAAGTATGGATGAGCTTCGCCCTGTTGGTGGAAATTCCGCCTGTTTAAGCATAGCACAAGATGTTCCACAAACTCCTAAATACAAATTAAACTTGAGTCTCAATCTTCATAGAACTCTAATATTATTCGAGCTGAACACAATCCCTTCGATTACTTCCACCAAATCTCAGAAACTCCTTCCTCCACTCGCTATGGTAATGATTAGCAAACAAATCTTCTGGATAATAGAGTATAGTACTCTGAAGTTAAAATTAGAGTATAGTAATCCATACTATACACAGACTTCACAGCCCAGAATGCTCTCAAAACAGGACCAATAGGGTGACTTTTCACAAAAATAGGGAAACAAACTCTTTTAAATATATGAAAAGACAATGTGAAATGGTAGTGTCTTATTTTCTCTTACGTCTGGGAGAAACTAAGGAAAGTGGAAAATGATAAGATATACTCCGACGGCTCCTAGACCATTAAACAATTTTATTAAATAAATTTCCGGATAAAACTGATTTCATCAGAGATTATACTTATAAAAATTTACAAATTTGGCAGAAAATTATTTGGTGTATAGAAAACCAAGTAGAAAAATCCAACGTGAATGCTCATATTTATGTTTAAAACTTCACGAAAAATAGGGGTTCTTAGTTCTACAGTGGAACTAGCGCAACACGAATATTTTCAAGATTTTTGATATCTTATCATTTTTTGACATTAATACATAACTTTTCGAGATCAAAATGTTATTTTTATCAAAAATCTTGACAATAGTCTTTTTACATCAATTTCTCTGCAGAACTAAGAAAAGAAGGAAATAGGGGAAAGAAGTCCACATATATTAAAAAGTTCCTTATTATCTGAGATGACATTTCTTTACAATTTAAGGATCAAAGTTTATCGGTGTCATTCAAAGTGGGCAGGAAATAAATTGAGTCGAGCGTCAAGTGAAACAGCTTACTTTCTACTGTCGACCCGTTTTTGATAAGATTTAGTGAAGAAATTCGTTAACTCGAATATCCGCGGTGGCTTAATATCGGAAGTAGCAAACTTTCAATCGACACCCTTCCTTGCTAACACGCGGTTGCACCCACATAAATGCGTTTTAAATCGCTCGAGGAAGTTAAATGTTTATCGACGTTTTCAGATCCAACCCGCAGGCGATTCTGATATTTGCACAAACATGGAACTTCCTGCGACGTATGTAACTTGAGGGGTCGAAATTATATCTGAGGTAACGTTATGTTATAAGCGAAAAAAAGAAAAATAACTTTTTAAATAATAAAAATTAATATCTCCCCCTCTTATACCCCCTACACCCCTCCTTTCGCCTACTTTCCTACCACTCCCATAATTTGCCTCCACTCCCTTCCCCTACTTATCCTCCCTTCCCCTACTTCTCCTCCCTTCCCCTACTTCTCCTACCTTTCCCTACTTCTCCTCCCTTTCCCTACTATCCCTCCCATGACTTTCTCACTATTCCTCTACTTCTCGCTGCTCTACGTCCCCTCTCTTCACTTTCCTTACTTCCACTCCCATCACTTCTCTTCCTCCACTTCCCATGCCTTCGCTTCCCTTAATTATCCTCTCCTTACTTCCCCTCTTCTTAATTATCATACTCAACTACCTCCCCTTTCCTCATTTCCTCTCTCCTGAATACCACTACTTTATTTCCCATGCATCCTGTACTTGCCCTACATATGACTTCCCCTGACTTTCCCTCTTCCATTTCCTTTTCCTTTACTTCCATGCTTCCTCTCCCCTCTCTACACTCACTTCCTCTTCCCTACTTACCGTCACCTCACTTTCCCTCTCCACAACTCCCCTACTTTCCGTCCCCTACTTCCCCTTTCCTCAATTCCTCTCCCATACTTCCTTTAACATTCCCAACCCTCTCAGTTCCTCTCCCAGGGAAAAAGTACGATGGACGGAAACTCGACCGAAACTATAAGGAGTTCTCCCCGGGGCTACGAAACCCTAAAAACGAGCGGTAAACGCAATTTTTAAATTAAAATATAAAGTTAATATTAATACGCAATATTTGTGTGTTTGCATTTTTGATGAAAAATTTGAATAAATTTTCTATTTCACAACACAAGCTTCATTTTTTTGCAACTTTTCAGAAGTACCATTTTTTTTAAATTTAAAGATTTAACAAGCAAGGTCTTACATCTGTGCTGAAACTATCTAGAAATAATGTTCAATGAGTGCGCCTCAATTAAGAAAAAAATGTATTGCGTTATAAACAAATTAATAAACAACAGTTCTTTTTTGGGATTGACAACGTTTATCTCATTCGAATCCAGAGTATTATTAGTGTAAATTGTGAGAGAAATTAATGTTTCATGACGATTATTTGAAAATAGATGTTATTTGGTAATTGTTCAAACAATTTCTTGAAACAATTTCTCGAGTCTGGCTATTTTTCAACGAATAAGCTTAATTTTTTTTTAAAGAAATCAACTAATAATATATTTCCGATGATTCGTTGCTACGATACTTTGAACATTTATGAGAATTATTAATTTTTCAAACAATGTCCATAAAAAAATTTAGAGTTTGGCTATTTTTCAATAAATGGGCTCAATTTTCTTTACAAAATCAACAGAGAATGTCTTTTTGATGATTTTTCGCTATAATAATTTGCAAGTTCACAAAAAGTATTTATTATTGAAACAATTTAAAAAAAATGTAGAGCTTGACTATTTTTCAACCAATAGGCTCAATTTTGCTATGGAATCAACTGAGAACGTCTTTGCGATAATTATTCGCTATCATACCATCTAAATTGACAACAATGCTTGATTGCTGAAGCAATATTAAAGAAAAAAATTCAGGGTTTGGCTATTTTTCAAAGGATAGGCTCAATTTTTGTTTACGAAATCGACTAATAATGTCTTTCTGATGACTCTTTCCTATAATATTTTTGTTATTCATAAAAATGGTTGAAATAATTAATAATTGTTGTCAATTTAGAGAGTATCATAGAACAGATTTATCGGAAAGACATTATTAGGCAATTCCGTACACAAAAATTGGGCGTGTCCGTTGAAAAATAGCCAAACACTAAACTTGTTTATAAATATTTTTTGAATAATAAACAATTTTTATGAATTTGGAATGTATCATAGTGAAAAGTCATCAAAATAAAATGAATAATTGATTCCGTAAAAACTTGAGCCTATTTATTGAAAAATAGCCAAACTATACATTTATTTATCAAAATAGTTTGAATAATTAATCATTCTTGTAAATTTGTAAAATATCATTGCAAAGACTCATGCGATGGACATTCATAGTTGATTCCGTAAAAAATTAAATCTTTTCGTTAAAAATTATCCAAACTTTTTTTTAAGAATTTTTTTTAATTGGCCTGCATTTTTTTAAAGAAGTTGTTTAAGAAAATGACAAATAGTATCTATTTTCAATTAATCGTACTAAAACACTAATTTTTGTCACATTTCATACCAAAACTCTGGATTAGAATGAGCTAAACATTACCATTCCCGAAAAATAATTTTTGTTAATTAATTTATCACGGAATAAACAATTTTTTTTAATTATCCTCACACGCGAAACATTATTTCTAGAGAAATCTCACATAGCCATGGGACTCAATTTTTTCTGAAAAATCCAAACACACAAATAAAAAAAATATGGAAAAATGTTATGGAAGCAAAACTGTTCTTTGGAAAAATTCCTAAAAAACCACCTTAATCATTATTAATCTTGAATCGTTTTCTTGAAAAACTTGATTTTTCGTTTTTCATTAAAATTTTATTTTTTTCTTCTTTCTTGTTCCGATATAATTATTTTAAGTAGAAAAGCTAAAAAGCTTTTAGAATTGAAATTGTATAAAATTAGTACTTTTGCCTGAAGCGGAAGAAAAAACTAAAAATATGCAAATAAATACAGTTGAATGAACAATTATGACCTTAACCATTTTTCATTATTTCCGCTTGGGTTTATCTTTTAAAATTTGCTGCAATGATTAATGAGCCTGTTTTTGTAAATTTTATAAATCAAGTTGAAGATTAAGTAATTTGGAACTTGACTGTATACCTAGAAAATCCTTAAAGGGTATTATTTGTAGATTTATACACCATTAAGCCATTTCCCTTTCGGGGTAGGCGTGACACTACCCGATTCGGGTAGTGTTTCTAATTTTTTTTTGTAGATTTAATTTGTTGAATATTAGATTCAAGATATAAAAAAAACTGTAATAATAAGATGGTTCAAAAAAAAAACAATTTTGAATTATCTTGAAATTTTCCAAATCTAACAATCGAAAGAAAATGAAAACCTACCGAAGATAAAGTCAGAAAAATAACCTTTTTTCGGTTCATTTGCCATACCTCTACGTATATTATCTACCTCGTTTTACCAACTCGACGGCCAGCATACGATGGCAAAATGTTCTTTTCTTTTACGATCATCTTTTTTCGTTCAATACCCAAAAACGAACTATTTGGCATCCCTTCACCTTAAAAGGTCAAATGGAAGAAAGCTTCTGCCAAACTCTTTTTTTAATATTCTAATAAAGTAGAAGTCTATAAAACAATAAATTCGACTGAATCAATAAAATTAACATACTAATCTAAACTGATAATATTAATAAACATTTCGTTATTGTAGAATTAATGAAATTTCTTCCGTTGAAAACCTGCCAGAATTAATTAACTCATTCGAGTTGGAAACCGTTCCAACCACATTTAATTGGACACTCGTCCCGCATGAATTGATAACGAGCTAGAATGAGATACCAATAACGATTAAAGAGTTCAAAAACGTTGTGTTACTAAAATTATCTAAACAGATAAATTTTATCTTTTAGAAAGTGTAGAAATTGCCACTGAATCTTGGATGGGTACCAGAAGTTTATAAATCTTGAATTACTTTTAGAAGAATACTTCAAACTTCTCAATAATGGGAACGATTACTATTCTTGATAATAGTCTAGGAAAAAGTTTTGTATTTAGTATAAAAAATTTAATTAAGAAATCAAATTCTTTTTGAGATAAATTATGGAAAAGTTGTGAATATTTTTTAATCGATTCAAAAGAATATTTATAAATAAGGAATTTATGAAAAATAGTCCGCGTTTGTTGCACTAAGTCCCAGAAAGTCTGGGAAAATCTATCATCGCAGTCGACGCGCAATGACAATGGTGCCACTGACATTAGCATTTTTATCGGAAACAACAAAATGTATAAAAATATTTTCGACCTGTTTACGAAAAAAAAACTTGAGGAGTGGTATTATTTAAAAAAATATCCAGCACTCAAAAATGTTTTAGCCCGCATAGAAATGACAGGAAGCCTTTTTTAAATTAACAGAAAAAAGATATGGTGTTCCTGAAAATCTTCTTTTAATGTTTTCAAAATTCGATTTGAAAAATTAAGAAGATTTTCTGGAAAGCATCGCCTTTTTTATTTTTTCCCTTAGAAGGCATCTTATCAGTTTTTTATGGGGGCTTAACCATTTTCCAGGCCGAGAAATTTTTTTCAAATAGCATTTTTTTCTCGTTAACAGTGCAAGATATCACCGCAAAGCAACAGGTATTTTTTGCAGAACTTTTCTAGATATGTAAAATTTTATCTGTAAATTTGTTGTACCTTTTGTTGTTTCCGATCAAAATGTGAAAATTCGATTTTTCAAAAATTATATTTTTCGATCACGAACAATGATTTACCCAAAATAAAACTTTGGAGATATGTTGTATATATTACCACTTATTTTTCAAACAAAAAAATTTTACAAGTGGGGTTTACGAAAATATCTACTTGCAAGAATTTTAGAAAAACAGCCGCCATTTCCTAATTTTCCAAACTTATCAAATTTTTTTAAATAAAATAGAAGAGAAAGAATAAGAGAAAAATTTTAAAAAACACGCTTTTGAAAAAAAATTCTATCAATTCTTGAGAATTCACAGGTAATTTTCGAATGATTTTAAGAATAAACAAATTCTTATTTACTTATTGCAGGTTTTACGTTATATCCCCGTTTTTCATTTTTTTGTTTAAATGTGAACTTAATTAATAGAAGCCAATAAGAAACTTATACTATTTTTGGTTGACAATTCATTATTTTCGATTGAAAAGTCGACTATTAAATTTTTGGTTGAGAATTTAATTTTTTTTTTAGTTTAAAAATTGTATTCTTTGGTTCACAATTGAATTATTTTGTTAAAAATTTAACAATTTTGTTGAAAAGTCATACTTCTTTGTAGGAAATTCAACTGCTTTGTTTAAAATTCGCCTTTTTGGCTTGAAATGTCATCAATTTCATTGAAATTTTTTTTTCTTGAGTAACAAATTTTTTTCTGTTTCGGTTAAAAATTAACTTCTTTGATGAAAATTCACATTTTCGGGTTATTAATTCAAGTATTTGGTAGAAAATTCAACAATTTGGTAGAAAATTTATCTTTTTGATTGAAAATTTAAGTATTTGGTTAAAAATTCAATTGTTTTATTGAAAGCTCATTATTTGGCTTGAAACCATTTTGGATGAAAAAATTTTTCTTTATTCACTGAAAAATCTGTTTTGGTTGAAAATTCGTCTTTTAAATTTAAAAGTTCATCCCTTTTGGTACAAAATCGATTTTTTGTTTGTTAAAAATGCAAAAGTTCAGTTGAAAATGAACCTGTTTTTGTTGAGGATTTTGTGGACGTTTTAGGATATTTGTTAAAAAATTTTCTTTTCTGGTTGAATCCAACTGTTTCTTTTTATTTTTAAATAAAATATTAATTTGTTGGAATATCAACTACTAAATTTTTCGTTAAAAATTCATCTATCTAGGTTGAAAAATCATCTTGGTTATAAGTTGAACTACTTTTTAAAAGTTTAATTTTTTTATTTTAGATTTATAATTCTAGTTGATAAATGTGTTTTTTTGTTAAAAATTAATTTTTAAACTAAAAATTGAACTATTTTGTTTGAAATTGCACTGGTTGGTGGTAAATTAACGTTTTTCTTGATAATTTATAAGTTTGGGTTCAAAATTAAACAGTTTTATAGAAAATTCGTATTTTTGGCTTTAAAATTCAACAATTTGGAATAAAATTAAACTATTTGATATAAAATTAAACTGCTTAATAGAAAATTCGTTTTTTTAAATTAAAAATTAATCCTCCTCAATAAAATTTGGACTAACATCACATCCATTGTTCAAACTGTTTAGTGGAAAATTTAAGTAAGTCGTTGAAAATTTTTTGTTTATAATTCATATTCTCGAGTTAAAAATTAAACTAAATTAAAAATAACATTTAAATAAAATTAAAAATTATATTTAAATTAAATTAAAAATTAAACTTTTCCATTTTTTTCTCTTTTGGGAGAAAATCAATCGTCTTGGAAGAAAATTCAATTATTTTGTTAAAAATGTATGAATTTTTGGGAGGTTTTAACTTTTTGGGTAAAAAATTAATCTTCTTGGTCGAAAATCTTTTTGGCTTGAAAACATTTTCGATGACATTCTTTTTTCTTTATTCGTTGAAAAATCTTTCTTGATTTGCAAATTCATTTTATTTGGTAGAAAATTCATCTTTTTAGGTTAGAAATGAAACTATTGGGTTAAAAACTAATCTATTTTGGTTTACGATTCAATACGTGTGAACTTAGCCCCCCATTTTCAAAATTTCGAATTTTTTTTAGAGTTCTGACATCATTTTGAATATTTCTACAGTTCCTGATAACATTTAGAAATAGTTCCGGCGTATAAATACTCTAAAAATGGATTTTTCAAAATTGGGGGCTAAGTTCACCTTCCCCAACACTTTTCGAAAAATTAACTTTTTTTAGAGTTCTGGGTACATTTAGAATAGTTCTAGAGTTGCTGATACTTATTGAAAATAGTTCCTAAAAATTAGACCCAACAAAAAATTTTCAAAAAATAGAGCCAGCCCCCCACTTTAAAACAAAACCAACTTTTCCTTTATTATTCCTGTATTTCCAAAAGAGTTCTAGAGTTCTATAACAAAATAATTTCAAAAAACTTGAAAACACGAAACTTACACAATTTCGAAAATCCCAAAATTACAGAGAAATTTTTCGAAAGAGTTCCACGAGTTCTGATCAGAGTTCTGGTAGCTCCCTGAATAGTTCTACAAAAAAGTCTAATAACATTTTTCGGTAAACTCAAAATCAAAAAACCTAGAACACTTTACACATACCCAACAAATTTTGGAATTGAAAATTTTGAGAGTTCCAGGAGTTCTGATCAGAGTTCTGGTAGCCCCCTGAATAGAACTACAAAAAAGTCTAATAACATTTTTCGATAAACTCAAAATCCAAAAACCTACAACACTTTACACATACCCAACAAATTTTGAAATTGAAAATTTTGAGAACTCCTGAAACTCTCTAAATTTTCAATTTCAAAATTATTTGTGTATGTGCAAAGTGTTGTAGGTTTTTGGATTTCGAGTTTATCGGAAAATTTTATTACACTTTTTGTTAGAACTATTCCGGGGGCTACCGGAACTCTGATCAGAACTCCTGGAACTCTCAAAATTTTGTATTTCAAAATTTGATGGGTATGTGTAAAGTGTTGTAGGTTTTTGGATTTTAAGTTTATCGAAAAATTTTATTAGAACTATTCCGGGGGCTACCAGAACTCTGATCAGAACTCCTGGAACTCTCAAAATTTTCAATTTCAAAATTTGTTGGGTAACTGTAAAGTGTTGTAGGTTTTTGGATTTTAAGTTTACCGAAAAATGTTATTAGACTTTTTTGTAGTACTATTCAGGGGGCTACCAGAACTCTGATCAGAACTCCTGGAACTCTTTCGAAAAATTTTTCTGAAATTTTGGGATTTTTGAAATTGTGTAACTTTCGAGTTTTCAAGTTTTTCGAAACTATTTTGTTATAGAACTCTAGAACTCTTTTGGAAATACAGGAATAATAAAGAAAAAGTTGATTTTTTTGAAAGTGGGGGACTTGCTCTATTTTTTGAAATTTTTTTTCGGGTCTTATTTTTGGGAACTATTTTCAATACGTATCAGGAACTCTAGAACTATGCTAAATTTATCCAGAACTCTAAAAAAAACCTAGTTTCTCGAAAAGTGCGGGGGAACATGAACTTAGCCCCAATTTTGAAAAATCCATTTTTAGAGTATTTATACGCCGGAACTATTTTTAAAAGTTATCAGGAACTGTAGAACTATTCAAAAGGATGTCAGAACGTTAAAAAAAATCCAAATTTTGAAAGTGGGGGCTAAGTTCACACGCATTAGGATTCAACTATTTTGATAAAAATAGAAAATAGAAAATCAAAAAAAATCCTTTTTGGTTCAATGTAACTGTTTTTGATTTAAAATAAGACTTTCAATTTTTATAACATTTTGGTGTCCGTCCAAGAGACCCATACTGAGTTCTAAACTTTTTATGGGGCAAATTTTTTCCGTGCTCTTGACGCCGCCAACCTAGCGGGAAGGTGTAACAGGTAAGGAATTTCTGTATTATTTTTTCATAAGGTCGAATAGTTTTTCTACTCTGGAAAATGGCAGGATGATAAGGACGCTCATAACTTTTACGATTTTTCGTAACACGGTCTAAAGTTTTTTCCATGGCGACAGCACGTTTCCCGATCGTTTCAAAACATCAAGCGGATTTTACGATACCATAGTGCGGCCTCGTTACAAGAGCTTCGATCGTTAACTTGAGAACCGGCATAACGTTCAATAGTCACTTAACCTTCAGAAAATACATCAATTTTCTTCCTTCAAAGATAAGCAACAAATACCCTTACCTTTTTTTATTGTGTACAATTTTTAATACGTTATTTTGAATTCCCAAAAGCTTTAGATGGTTTTTTTTTATTTGAAAGTGTTTTCGAACTTAAACATTTTGTTTCAATTTATGTAAATTGATAACGAAGTTTATATTAATAAACTGTAAACTGTTTTTTTTTTTTTTTTTTACAGCAGGGGAAGAGAGAATAAGAGGGACAAGGTTTAATGGGAACTGTGTGGATTATGCCAAGGGCGAGAGCGCAATATTTGTGTGAGAAAGGAGGGAAAGGAAGTCAGGAGCTTAGAGCGAGGATGAGATGTGGGTGCATGGAGGAGGTAAGAGTGGAGCACTGGTTGGAGGAGTTAGAGGTGGAAAGGAGTGGGATAAGCATGGAGGTATTGATGCACGAAAGGGGGGACAAAAGGGCAGTAGCATGGATGAAGGGAGTCTTGGGTAAGATGGAGAAGAAGAGAAGGAAGGAGGAAGAGGAATGGAGAAGGAAAGATTGTAAATAGAGGAGAAAGTAAATATAAGTAAATGTAAATATTGTAAATAGTAGATAAGTATTAGGGATTAGCCCCGGAGGCAGAGTTTGGTAATGCGAGGCAAAGCAAGAAAGTAGGGACATGCGTGCGACGCGAGGCGAACCGAGGAAGGCAATGCGATAAGAGCGAGCGGCGTTAGAGGTAAGGTGTGGAAGGATGTTACTTTTAAGGGTTAGTTTTAAGAAAATTCTGTACAAAATGGAAGTGTAAGCAAGTCAATTTTTTGAGGCCAGCAGGCTAAAAAATAAACGTTTATCTATCTGTAAACTGTTTTTATTTTTAAAAAAAATCCAGGTTTTTTCGTGGATAACAAAAATTTTCCAGGTAACTTTTTTTTACAGTGAAAAAATACTTTTCACGAAACATAATAGAAATTGTATATCTAGTGAAAATAAAAAAAGTTCGTAAGCGAATTTTCTCATACACCCCCAAAATCGGATTTTATGGTAAAAAAAAAACGTTTTTTTGGTGATTATTCATTTTATCATAGTGAAAAATCACTAAGCTACAATCGAAAACATTTCAAATTCTCCCATTCATTCCCGATTTTTTTTCCACTTTACCAACAATTTAATGACATATTTCAAAATCCATTAATTTTTTGCTGCTTTTTTGTTAGATTTGGTTGAAATTTGACTGAGTTATCGAATTTTAAGCTAATTTAGCTGACAATTAAAAAGTATGAAATCGTATAAAAAACGATAGAACAAGGTGGCCGCAAAACATTTTCAAAATATCCTTCCTTTTCCCTGCTTTCTCCATGAGCAATTTTTCATTTTCCCTCACCATTAATATTTGAAGACACGAATTTTAATTTTGTAACTTTTCTAACATACAATCTTTCATGAAAGGAATAACTAATTTTTTAATTTTTTAATTATTTCAATAAAAAATTGACTTTTGTACGATAAAAAATGAATTTTCAATCCAAAAGTACGAATTTTCAACAAGACAGTTAAATTTTCGACTAAAAAAAGATGACTTTCTAACAAAATAGTTTAATTTTCAACAAAATAATAAAATTTTCAAGAAAATAGTTAAATTTTTAAGGAAATTGTTGGGGTGTTACTGAAAATCTTTTGTATTTTATTTTTAATTTAATTTATTTTTTTCTCTAATTTTAAAAATATGAAAAGAAGATTTTATGAAAAACCCACCTAATTTTATTTAAGTTTCTGCTTAAGGAAGGAATCCTATCAGTCTTATGTGTATTAAGCCATTTTTAAGACATGATAATTTTTTTAATAAAAATATAATTTTTGAAATTTTCTTCTAAAAGATGCAAGATATCACAAAAGATCGAGACGCATTTTTTCAAAACTTTAGTAGTTGTACAAACTTTTTTTGCAAAATTTTTTTGTATCTTTAGTTATTCCAGAGGAAAATGCGAAAATTTGATTTCATGAAAAAAAAATTCTCCGGCCCACAAAAATGAATCAACCCGCATAAAAGTGACAGGATGTTTTTCTTATAGAAGGCCAACTAAAAAAAAATCCAAATATATAATTGTACGTTTTTTGTGAAAATCGACAGAATCTAAAAGGAAATTTAAATATTTCAATTCGGTCAAAAATTATAGAATTTTAAAGACAAAATTTTTCATTTTAAAAATAGATATAAAAATTCATATAACCGTAACTTTGTCGAAAAATTATTTTCTTTAATCGGAAATTCACTTTGCTTATTTGTAGAAATCCCTTGAGATAAAATTTGCTTTATTTCGTAAAATATAGATCATTCGAAATCCCTTGAATATAAATTGAATTAAACTTATTCATTAATGTTCTCTATAAAAAACGTTGAAATCCCTAGAAATATTTGAAATCTCTTGAAACCAGTGTAATCGCTAATAATCGATTTAAATTCAATGAAATTTAATTTATTTTTTATAGTTCTCTAAAAATTCCTTAAAATCTTTGGACATCCTACAAAATTCTTCGAAATCCTTAAAAATTATGGATATTTCTTGAAATCATTTAGAATCCCTTAAAATCCCTTGAAATCTTTGAAAAACGCAAAAATCCGTCTAAAAAAAGAATAAATAATTTTAAGAACCTTGCATGTAGTTTAAATTAAACCTATTTATTGAAGATAGAAAAAAACTTTAAATCCATAAAAATCTTTGACATCCCTTGAAATCCTTGGAGATTTAACAAAAACTTTAAACCTTGTGATATTCCTCAAAATACTTTAAAACCCCTAAAAATAACTTGACAATTTTGAAAAACGTAAAAATCCTCTAAAATCCCTTGAAAAGTTTCAAAATATTGTTAAATCTCTTGAAAATCAATGAAATATTTTTAAATTAGTTAACATATTTAGAAGTCCTATAATATCGTTTCAAAAATTTCTGAAATTAAAATTAAATTAAACTTCGTACATTAAAGTTCTCTGAAAAAAAACAGTTTAAATTTTTATAAATTTTTGAAATCCTTCAATCTTGTGAAATTTCTTGAGATACCTTAAAATCCCTTGAAATCTTTAAAATCGTTACGAATCCCTCCAAATTTAATTTAATTTATTTTCCAAATTTCACTAGAAATATTTTAAAATTTTTGGAAATCCCAGAAAATTCTTTAAAATACCTTGAAATTTTTTAATTTCTCGATATCCTTGAAAATTTCTTTGAAAACCCGTAAACGTTTGGAAATCCTTGAAATCCCGAAATCCTCGATTCAAACAAACTTTTTTTAAATAAAATCAAGCAAACATTAAATTACTCAACCTCTAACAATTTTAAAGAGAAATTTTAAAATTTTTTTAAATTTTAAATTCAATTTAAAAATTTTTTTTTTAAATTGCATCCACCTCTTTTTTGATGATTGATTAAGTTCTCTCAATTTTAATTATATCAGAGCTAAAAAAATTTCTTTTGAAAATAATAAAAGTTTTCAAAATATAAGATATTGTAAAAATAGGGCAAATTTCAACGTTTTCTAAAATATTCAATAAATCCATTGAATTAAGTATAATTGAGTAAAAAATTCAAGGGAATCCCAAAGAATTTAAAAGAATTCAGGGCGAATTAAAAAAATTTCAAATCTTTGAAAAACTACTAATTTCTAACTAAAAAAATGACTAATGACTACAAAACAATTCAAAAAATTTCAAATGAATTGGAAAAAGTTTTAAAAATCGAAAAAATTCATTTATTTCTGTAAAATTTGAGTGAATTTAGAGGAATTTAAGGGAAACGAGAAGAATTCGATGAAATTCATAAACATTCAAGGTGAATTTAGAAAAAATCAAATGAATTGACAAAAATTTAAAAATATGAGAAAAATTTAAAAATGTGAAAAATACATTGAATTGAGTAAGTTTGAAATGAATTTTAGAACAAATTAAAGAGAATTCAAAGAATTTGATGAAATGAATAAAAATTTAAGGTGAGTTTTAATGACTTCAATATTAATTAATCAAAAACTTTGAAAAATCCATTGAACTGATTAAAATTGAGTACATCTAGAAGAATTCAAAAGGATTTAAAAGAATTCAGGATAAATTAATAAGAATTCAGGGCAAATTACAAATGAATTGCAAAAAATATTGGAAAATCTCTTAAAATCTTTGAAACCCTACGAAATCCCTCCCTTCTTGTGAATAAATTCTTTGAAATCCATTAAAATATTAAAATCCCTTAAAATCCCATAAAATTATTAAAACCCTTGGATATCCCTTGAAATTGTTTGAATCTCTTGAAAATGCCTTGGAATCTTTTGAAATACTTTAAAATATTTCAAAGTCTTTGAAATCCCTTCAAACTATTGAAATAAATAAAAAATTTCTGGGAATCGTTAAAATTTCCTCAAATATTGCCAATCCTTTGAATCTTTTGAAATCCCTTGAAAATCCTTTGAAATCCTATTAAATTACTGAAATCAATTAACAATTTCTTTATAATCTTTTAAAATAACCTAGAATATTTCTAATCCCTTAAAATCTTTTAAAATACCTTGCAATTTTTTAAAGCTCTAGAAAATGCCAAGGTATTTGAAAAATACCTTAAAATATTTCAAATCCTTTGGTCATTTCATGAATTAATCTGCAGAACCAATTATATAAAAACTTGAAAAAAATGAAATGAATTATGTAAAATTGAGTAAATTTATAAGAATTCAAATGAATTAAAAAATTCAAAATAATTTCAAAGAATTCAGGATAAATTAATAAGAATTCAGGGTGAAATCCAAAGAATAATAATTTAAAAGGTCTTCAAAACTTTAAAACCCTACGAAATAACTCACTTTTCTTGAATAAATTATTTAAAATCACTGAAATGTTATTAAATCTCTTAAAATGATTAAAATCAATTAAAAATTCCTTGGAATCTTTTAAGATTTCATAAAATATTTCAAATCCTTTGAAATCCTACAAAATAGCTCACTTCTCGTGAACAAATTTTTAATCCACTAAAATATTATAAAATCCCTGTGAAATTCTATGATGATATTTCCTGAAATCCTGGAAAATGTATTAAAATACATTGAGAGTTTTAAAATCCCTTAAAGTCATTGAAATCCTCGGAAATCTTATAAAATAACGTGAAATCCTTTAAAATATTTTACGACCTTATAAATCCTGTAAAATCGTTTCATATCTTCCGAAATTCTAGAAAATTCTTTATCCTAAAATATTTAAAACGCTTCGAAATTCATTCAAATTAATTAAATTAATTAATAATTCCTTGAATTCTTTTAAAATTCCCTAAAATATTTCAAATTCTTTGGAATCCCACTAAACTACTAAAAAATATTAAAAATTACTTGAAATCTTTTAAAATAACCTAAAATAACGTAAAATATTTTAAATTCCTTGAAATTCGTTTAACCTCTTGAAAATAACAATTAATAAAAAATTCCTCGGAATCTTTTAAAATTCCCTAAAATATTTAAAATTAAAAGCTCTTGAAAATGCCTTAGAAGTTTTAAAAATACCCTACAATCTTAAAAATCCCTTCAAATTATTGAAATCTATTACAAATTTCTCGGAATCTTTAAAAATAATCTGAAATATATCAAAAAAATTCAAAACAATTTAGTGTCTAATGTGATTTTTTCATTTAAAGAAGTGAATAAAAAATGATTTGAGAAAAAAGTGACTAATTATGACTGTGTGTGGCAGCCCTGATTATTTTTTGACTGTTACATCTTACAGGAATTCCCTGATTTTTCTTTTCTTTTTTTTTTAAATGCTCTTGGAAGCTTTGATCTTATGCCTGAGTATCTAATATTAAAGCACTCCAAATTTTAAAGCAGATCATTTTCGAAACTTTCCTATTTTAAATATTGATTTTCAATTACTTAAAAATTTAAATAATTCGAATAGGAATTTAAAATCAGAATTTCTCAGAATTTAAAGTTAGTTCAAGTTTGCCACTTCCAGTTGGAAATATTTCTGAATTTCCATTACTTTTGAAATTGGAAAGCACTATAAACTGAACTAAACTATCATTTAAGTTTGGAAGCGTTTCAAAATTGAATCCAATATATTCGAACGATTTCAAATTTCCATCAATTCATGTAAAGGGCCTTTGAGACTTAACGACCACAAAGGTTTCGATGGCACTGAAAGCTTTCGAAATTTCATTGAACTCAAGAAAACTGCAGGCTCTTCAATTTAGGGTTCAAATATACATAAAGTCAAAGCATAATAAAATTCTAGTAAACTTTAAACTTTTAAAGTATTTAAAATTTGAAAGTACTAAAATCGAATTCGGATCAACTATCTAAATATTTATTTTACAAAATTTGTATCCAAAGGTGAAAACTTTACAAAAAATAATTTCCTGACGCATAAATCAAAAAAAATCACAAACATTCGATTTAAAAAAATACATTTACTTTGAGCCTATTTTTAGTATTAAAGTTTCCAATCGAGTGGCAGTGTCCCACTTATAAGCATAAAGGGAGAAACTGGAACGGATGATAAAAGCTGTCATGGTTGAAAGGGTGTACAAAATAGAAACTGTTGCTCAGTTCTACAAACAATTCACATCCCTGATACAACACTAGTTTTAAAACAATTAGAAAAATAAATTAAATAAAGTGATTTCCAGGCGAGAATATCGATTCTCTTATTTATGCGGACAGATCTGAGTCTGGGTGTCTCCACCTCATTTTTTCCTCGCCGGCGCCTTTATCTTGTGAAAAGGGTAAAAGGAGAAATAGATAGAGGGCGAGGAGTCAAACTGTCAGATATAGGAAATCTTCCGAGCAATCAGCATAATACCAAGCGCGCTAGCATAGAAAAGATTTCCGAGGAGCAAAAACAGCACCCGTAATTTATCGGTGGCTCATCCCTACCAACTTAGTTAAATCCAAACCCGATAAGTCACGCGAGCTTACTCTTCACTAATTAAATGAGTGCCAGCCTCTCTTTCTCTAAGAAATTCAAGATTTCTTAACAGCCAGTCTTGAGAGTTCGAAGTAATTTCCCTTTTGTTAATTAATTCTTTTTTACTTATTGGTTCTCCAACTATACCTTTCTTTCCTTTTCCTTCCTTTGGTTAATACACTTCTACACACACTACTAAACCAAATCGAAACATTTACACATTCACTTTTTTGATACACTTCATTTAAATTTTCTATTTAATATTTTTATTTTGTAAGAGCTCTATTATATTTAGCGTTCCTTTTTTATTATTTAACTATTTTAATACATCACACCAAAAGCACACCAAAAGCACTGAAGAAGAGGTTATAAGCTCCTTGGCACATAAACACTTATCGAACCTGTTAGATTTGTCTAAGATTTGTCTTATAGTAATATTTTTCTAGTATTTTTTTGCACTTTATTTTGATTTTGTTTTCACACTTTAAAAAGAAGGGAATGGAGACACTGAACACACTTGGGTTGAAAGTTCAGATTAAAAAAAAAAAGACCGTAAAACAAGTTCGTGACCGATTTTTAGTGCGGTCGAAACTTGAGGGAGCCCCAGAGGACCAAATCCTCCTTGGGGAGCAATAAAATTGAGAGTTAAGATCCTACGGTCGTTGTGGCGCGCGGCGAGCCACTGACTGCTTTCCAGCTTTCACCAATTCCGATCCCTGTACCAACCCCGTAGTGTCCTGAGCGACCCCGGGCGCAAACGCTGGAGTCCGCTGCACCCGCCCCACATAGTGACTCGCGTCAAACCGCTTTCTGCATCCACTGAGCAACGTAATTGTTTCGAGTTCACGCCACACGATTTTTCGCTACCGTGACACAATCCTTCAATCGAGACGTTAAATCCAATGTCCAAGACGTTTCAACTCATTAGGATCCAATGTCTTTTAATGAAGATATTTTTTGATTTTTGGGGGGGGCTGTATTGTACCTCTTATAGACCCCCTCCCTTCATTTTCATATATCCCACGCCCCTCTGAGTGTGCATACCCCCTCCTAGGACACCCTCCGTCGACCCCTCCCAATTCTCATATTTCCCTTCACACCTTTCCCATTTACCATTTCCGTACACCTTATCTCCTCCTTTTGGCATCTAACTTCTTCAGCTCAGCCCCTCTGTATATCCCACGTCCATAAATGCTACTTTCGGACCCTCTCCTAATACCCCCTTATCGTCATCACCCACTCCTGATCATTTGTCTTTACCTCCTCTTTTTACCTCTTGCCCTTTCCTCGAGCCATATATCTTATCTTCTCCTTCTAGCATCTACATTCTCTCGATCAGTCGTTCAGTATATCCCTCGAAATTCGGTGCTATTGGACCCTCTCCCCCGGTCATCAACCTTCCACTCCTCATATTTTTCTTTCACCTCCTCCTCTTACCGCTTCCCATTTATCCTATCCATATACCTTACCTTCCTTTCGTAACATCTACCTTTTGCCACTCAGCTCCTTATTATATCTATCGTCTCTCTGCTACCCTCACCAGTATCCTAATACTCCCCCCATCGCCCCTTCTATTTCTTATCTCAATACTTCACCTCCTTCTTTTACCCTTTCCACCTAACTATCTCCGTATACCTTGTCTCCCCCATCTGCTATTTACCTTCTTCTGCTCAGCCCCTCAGTATACCCCTCGTCTCTCTCTGCTACTCCTAGACCGTCTCCTAATACCTTCTCATCGCCTCCTTCCACTCCTTATCTTTCCCCTGCATCTTCTTCTTTTAACCCTTCCAATTTACCCTCTACTTATATCTTATCTTCCTTTCCTGATATCTACCTTCTCCGGTTCAGATCCTCAGTATATCCCTCGCCCCTCTGTGGTGCCCTCAGGCTCACACCTAATGCCCACTTCATCACCCTTTCCAATTACACATATTTCCCCAGCTAATTTTCCTTTTACTCGTTCCCCTTTACACTCACCGTATAGTGTATCACTCCTGCCAGCATCTACCTTCTCCTGCACAATCTACCAGTATACGCTTCACCGTTCTTTGCTCACAGAGCCTCTCCTAATAACCCCCATCGCCCCTTTCTACTCCTTATTTTTCTCCTTTATATCCTTATTTTACCTCTTCCTTTTCACCCTCTTCATAAAACTTATATATCCCTCCTATCGTCCACCTTCTCCCGCTCAGATCCTCAGTATATCCTTCGCTCCTCTGTGACACTCTTTACTGTCACTATATATACCTTATCTCACCCTTATCTCCCTCTTCAACTCCTAATTTCTCCCCTCAACCTCTTTCTTTTGTCCCTACCTAATTACCTTCTCCATATACCGTATATCCCCCTTCTAATATTTTCTAATTATTCCCCCTTCTCCGGCTCAACCCCTCACCATTCAGTGTTCACAGACCCCCTCTTAAAAGGCCCCTCGTCGCACCCTTCCATTTCTCATCATTCCCATTTGTATTCTCCTTTTACCCGTTTCCCTACACTCTCTCGTATACGTTGTCATCCCTTCTACCATTTTCCGTCTCTCGTTTCACCCCTAGAGTATATACTCGACCTTTCTCTTCACCCCACTCTCATACAATCAACAACATCTACCTATCATTAGATCTTTATTCACCTCTCGAAATCCCTTCTCCCATATAACCTCATCACCCTCTCCCCCATACCTTCTCACATCTGACTCAACACTCTGGCATCACCTATTGAAAACGACCCCCCTCCCCCCCTCCTTTCATCCTATCTCGTCCTTTACTCTAAGGCTCTCTCCCAATATCCCCTTAGAACATCTTCTCACTCATCATTCCCCTGCGCATTCTTCATTTATCCCTTCCCCTTTATTTTCTCCGTATACCTTATCCCTACCCATCTGGCATCTACCTTCTTTCGCTCAACCTCTCAGTATTTTCCTCGCACCTCTGTGCTTGAAGACCCTCATCTAATATTTCCAACGCCCCCCTCCGCTCCTAATATTTTCCATTCACATCCTTCTTCTACCTTTCTTCCATTTACCGTCTCCGTATACGCTATCATTCCTTCTATCATCTGACGTCTTCTACCCAACCCCGTCAGTATATTTAATTTGCTCCTTTTACCTATTCCCTTCTACCCTCTCCATACACCTCATATCTCCCTTCTCAAATCTACCTTCTTTCAATCCGCACCTCAGTATACAATTCGCCCCTCTCTGCTCTCAGGACCTCTCATAATACTATCCCCATCTCCCCCTGCGACTTCTCATCTCTGTCCTACACTTCCTTTAACCTCCTCCTTTCACATCTTCCTATTTGGTCTCTATAAGACTTTATCCTCTCTCTCTACCATCTACCTTATCCCGTTCAGTCCCTCTTTTCGTTCGTCTCAGACCCTCTCTCATTTCCTCTTTCATCTCAGCTCCACAGTATAACCTTTGACTCTCTCTTCACCCCACTCACATATACACACCAACCATCTGCCTAAATTTCTCTTTCCCATTCACACTCTAAATACTTTCTCCCATATACCCTAACCGGTCTGTCCGATACACCTATGCCATATCGTCTCCATCTTCCCAGCTTTACCATTATTCACTGTATCCTCCCGAATTCACCCCATCCCATCTACACCACCTCTCCCCCTTACCAATCTACCTTCCCCTTCTCAACTCTTTACACAATACCTTTTCCACCTCAGCTTCTACTTCAGTTACCTTCATCAAAACCCCTTCTACCTTGCCTCCTCAACATATACCCCATCGCCCCTCACCTCTCTTCCTCATCAAGCACTTCTAACCTTGCGGTAAGCCTAAGTCGACCATCACTCAAAAGAACTTGCACATTAGAGTTGGCCAAAAAAGAAGTTTTTTGCAACACCCACCTCGAAAGTTGACGTTTTCATGCATCTAAATTGTGCCTAAAGGACCTTATTTAAGCAGACTGTGTGCGAACAATTTTCGCGCATGCGCAGTTTGAAGATGGCTTTAGGCACTGGTGAAAAAGCTGCACATGCGCATTTTCGAGATGAGGTACTTTGGACACTGGCATAGGTAACTTTAAACACTGGTGTTAGTATCTTCTTGAAATAAATTTAGATTTAACTTGAACAAATCTTTTAATGACTGAAGTTTTGTTTTTAGGGTTTCGTAGCCCCCCCCCCTGGGCAAAAAAGCATAAACGCCAACATTTTTTTAAATAATTTTTTTTCAACCAAATTTTTTGCAACAAATTTTTTCGTTTCAAAATCACCTATTTTGCGCACTTGTATGACAAATAACTATTTTTCGAGTACCGGGTTGTCATAGTGGGTAAAAGTTGTATTTGCCAAATAGTAGCAAGCCGTCTAAATTTTAGTTTGATGGGAACATATCTTCTCTTCTATCTACGAATTTGAAAATTTAAAAAAATTTCTTATGAGCTAAAAAATAATGTTGAATTTTTCGTAGGTACCGAGGTAGGTACTTTTGTGGTAATGAATAGTAATATAAAGATAGGAAATACAAATATACATTTGTATTCAAGATTTAACTTTTTCTAAACGTGCCAAAAAACAAGTTTTTTTATTATCGTGTCAACTTCACATTAAAAAAAATTAAACACATATTTTGAAATTTCTTCAGCTGTGATCGAAGAAACATCTAAATATTTTGATATCATAAAAAAAATTTCCTGGTTACTAAATTTTGTATCTTGCCTTTTTTTGTAATATTTAAATCTTGCACACCACAAAATTATTTGTTTCATGGTAGCAAAAGAATAACATGTTTCTATAATTCAAGCTGAAGAAATTTCCAACACAAAATAATTACATTTTTTTAAATCTACAGTTAACACTATAAAAAAATTAGTTTCTTTCCATTTCTTTAGAAAGTTCTAACCTTAGCACAAATTTTTTTTTTATTTACTAAATCTATATTATTATTCTTTCTGATTATGTTTTTGGAATGCATCTTAAGTATTTTGAGCCTGAAATGAAAAAAACTTGATTGTGCCCTTTTTGAAAAAGGTTCATTTTTTATTTTAATTTTCAAATTTTTTAGGAAATTTCTATGGAAACCCATGAAAGGTGAAGCTTTTTTTGCTGAAACTCTTTCATTTTTTATTTCAAAAGAAGATTATGCAATATCCTGACGCATTTGAAATGGCTGAAAATAAGTGCAAAAATTAAGTTTATTGGAAATTTTTTCACTTAGATTAAAGTGTATCAAATTATCTGTAATTGAAGAAAAGAAGGCTTTGTCTCTAGTAGTTCAAATAATGGACCTTCAGAAAAAATATTTCTAAGTATTAACATATTTTTTAAAATTTCGACTCTTTCGCACCAAGTTTGACCCTAGAGCAGAATTTAGAGAACAAATTTTTTCAATATCCTAATAATTTAGAAAAATAACGTTTAAAAATTATTTCCAAAGTTATTCCAATTTTTAGAGAATACCGAAATTGAAAGTTTATTTGAAAAGAAATTATATTCACAATTTGCCATAAAATACAAATCAAAAATTACTTTTTGCATTTAAGTCTCAGAAGCAAAAAATTAGGTTTTGCCAATTTTTCGTGCTCATAATTTTTTTGCAGTTTTTTTTTTTTTTTAGAAAGTCACGTTTTTTTCTGACATTTTCAACTTGCTGTCAACTTTTCAGTTATAGCAAGGCAACAGTTAATGAAAGCTAACAAAATGAATTGTTTAAATAATTTATTATATACCATACCACGCTGAAAAAACCAGTTCTCGTCAGATCACTGAAGTTAAGCAGCGTTGGGCGCGGTTAGCACTTGGATGGGTGACCATTCGAGAAAACTGAGTGCTGTTGGCACATCGTGGGTGTGGTGAGCCCACACTTGTAGTTATTTACTACAAGTTATCAACCTAGAAACACTACCCGAATCGGGTAGTGTCACGCCTACCCCGAAAGGGACATGGCTTAATGGTATAAATTGAGAATATTCTCTTTGAATGATGGTAGAAAATTGCGGGTTTTTCTGAAATTTCTAACTTTGCCTTGACTTTTGATTTATGAACGAATAATAATTAAAAATAACAGAGAATAATTTTTTCAACAATTTCTTCTTTGTGGATATATTTTTCTGTAATAGAACCAGATATTTAAAATATTTTTCAAATTTTCTATGTGGATCATATTAAATGTAACTTTTCATTGAAGTAGTTACAGAGAGCCTTTTCATTCAAATTGATATTTTGAATACATTAGCAAACGAGTAAAAATACTTCATTCCACAAAAAATGGAATTCTATTAAAAAAATTATTTATGTCGATGTTCACTTATTATTTATTCATAAATAAATATTAAAAAACGGAAAATTTCAGAAAAAACGCGACTTTTTAACTCTATTCTAAGAGAAAATTGCTGTCAACCATAATAATTTGTTAAAACAATTTATTTATTATAGAGTAGTATAGAGTATAAGTAATTAATATAGATTAGTATTTTATGTATTACAAACAATTTTCACTGAAAGAAAAGAAAAAAATAATCAGCGCCAAAAAGTCAGAAAACCCAATTTTTCACTTCAATAAGTAATTTTTGATTCGTATTCCATGGTTAATTTTGAAGAGAAATGGGACCTCTAAATATTATTATTAAAAAAACGCAGTTCTTTTTTGTGGATTTGAACAAATGGGGAGAGGGGGGGGGGGCGGATTAAAATTCGAGAAAAAAAATTTCCAATGCATTTTTGAATCATCCTGTTGCTCATGGACACTGATTTCGAAATTCACCTAAAAATTCCAAAAATCATAATGAGGATCCAATATGGCGCATTAAATTTCAAAATGTATAATTAATCCTTACTTACATTTTCAGAACCATTATAATATGTGATAAGCACTCACCTGAAACAATACAAAAAACCAAAAATGTTATTATAATAAGAAAATAATTCTAGATATGTATTTAATTCTAAACTCTAATAAAATATAATAGGATTAATATGCTTAAAATGGATTCAAATCTGTAAATCAGAGGATTACCTTAAACAAGAAAATTTCATTTCTAGAGGATACAGAAGTTCAAATAAAATTCGCTGAAATTTTCAAGTTCCGAATACATTAGTTAAAAAAAGATTAAAGAAGAATTAGATAGTTAATGTAAAAAAAAATGAAGTAATCAAGTCAGAAACGCTTGGCTCGTAAACCCCATTTCACTTTTCTCGTTGCAGTACATTTTACCGGAAGTATGAGAAACAGAAGCCGGCTATAATTGCTTTGCCGCAGTTTGCCTCACATTTATTTCATATTAACGTACACAATTATTTTACGCCCCGTTGCGTCTCGCGGTAATCCTCCGGCGAATTATTGTCGAATGACGCTTCTTGTCGGATTCTGCCTTTGGGCATTTAACTTGCAAAAGTCGCACGGAAGGTCAAAAAAACATATGGGTGATATTACCCTGATTTTGGGGTAAATATTACCCAAAAGTTTGGTTGGAGGAATAAAATTTTAGTTGGACGAACAATGGTTGGTTTGCGCAAAAAAAAGTTTGGTTAGACAAGAAAAGTTTGGTTGGACGAACAAAATTTGAATATGATGAACAAGAGTTGGGTTGGACAAACAAAGGTTTGGTTGGACGAACAAAATTTTGGTTGGACGAACAAAAGTTGGGTTGAGAAAAAAAAGTTTGCTTGGTCGAACAAAAGTTTTATTTGAAGAACAAAATTTTGGTTGGACGAACAAATTTGGGCTGGGCAAACAAAAGTTTTGTTGGACGAAAAAAAATTTGTTTGGACGAACAAAAAATGGGTTGGGCAAACAAAAATTTGCTCGTAGGAACAAAAGTTTTGTTGGGCGAACAAAAGTTGGAGTGAGAAAACAAAAGTTTGCTTGGACGAACGAAAGTTTTATTGGACAAACAAAATTTTGTTCAGACGAACAAAAGTTTGGTTAGACGAATATAAGTTTGGTTGGATAATCAAAATTTTCGTTGGACGAAAAAAATTTTGGTTGGATGAATAAAAATTGGGTAAGACAAACAAAAGTTTGGTGGGACGAACAAAAGTTTGGTTGGACGAATAAAAGTTTAGTTGGACGAACAAAACTTTGGTTGGACGGACAACATTTTAGTTGGACAAAAAAAATTTTGATTGAGCGAACTTTTTTGGGTTGGACAAACGAAAGCTTGATTGGACGAACAAAATTTGGATATGAGGAACAAGAGTTGGATTGGACAAACAAAAGTTTGGTTGGACGAACCAAATTTTGGTTGGACGAACAAAAGTTGGGTTGGAAAACAAAAGTTTTCTTGGTCGAACAAAATTTTTGTTTGAAGAACAAAATTTTGGTTGGACGAACAAATTTGCGCTGGGCAAACAAAAGTTTTGTTGGACGAAAAAAATTTTGGTTGGACGAACAAAAAACGGGTTGGGCAAACCAAGATTTGCTAGGACGAACAAAAGTTTTGTTGGGCGAACAAAAGTTGGATTGGGCAAACAAAAGTTTGCTTGTACGAACAAAAGTTTTGTTGGAAGAACAAAATTTTGTACAGACGAACAAAAGTTTGGTTAGACGAATATAAGTTTGGTTGGACAATCAAAATTTCCGTTGAACGAACAAAAGTTTGGTTGGACGAACAAAATTTGTATATGAGGAACAAGAGTTGGGTTGGAAAAACAAAAGTTAAGTTGGACGAACTAAATTTTGGTTGGACGAACAAAGGTTGGTTTGAGAAAACAAAAGTTTTTCTTGGTCAAACAAAAGTTTTGTTTTAAGAACAAAATGTTGGTTGGACGAACAAATTTGGGCTGGGCAAACAAAAGTTTGGTGGACGGAAAAAATGTTGGTTGGACAAACAAAAAATGGGTTAGGCAAACAAAAATTTTGTTGGACGAACAAAAGTTTGGTTGGGCGAACAAAAGTTGGATTCGGCAAACAAAATTTTGCTTGTACGAACAAAAGTTTGGTTGGAAAAACAAAATTTGGATATGAGGAACAAGAGTTGGGTTGGAAAAACAAAAGTTAGGTTGGACGAACAAAATTTTGATTGGACGAACCAAAGTTGGGTTGAGAAAACAAAAGTTGGGTTGAGAAAACAAAAGTTTTCATGGTCAAACAAAAGTTTGGTTTTGAGAACAAAATTTTGGTTGGACGAACAAATTTGGGCTGGGCAAATAAAAGTTTTGTGGGACGAAAAAAATTTTGGTTGGACGAACAAAAAATGGGTTAGGCAAACAAAAATTTTCTTGAACGAACAAAAGTTTGGTTGGGCGAACAAAAGTTGGATTGGGCAAACAAAAGTTTGCTTGGACGAACAAAAGTTTTGTTGGACGAACAAAATTTTGGTAAGAAGAACAAAAGTTTGGTTAGACAAATATAAGTTTGGTTCGACAATCAAAATTTTCGTTGGACGAACAAAATTTTGTTTGGATGAACAAAAATTGGGTAAGGCAAACAAAAGTTTGGTGGAACGAACAAAAGTTTTTTTGGGCGAAAAAAATTTGTTTGGGCGAACAAATGTTGGGTTGAGCGAACAAAACTTTGATTGTACGAACAAAAGTTTGATTGGACAAACAACAATTTTAGTTAGAAGAACAAAAGTTTGGTTAGACAAGCAAAATTTATGCGGGACAAACAAAATTTTGGTTCGATAAAAAAAATTTGGATATGAGGAACAAGAGTTGGGTTGGACAAACAAAAGTTTGGTTGGACGAACAAAATTTTTATTGGACGAACAAAATTTGGGTTGAGAAAACAAAACTTTTGTTTTAAGAACGAAATTTTGGTTGGACGAACAAAATTTCGTTTGGCGAACAAATGTTGGGTTGAGCAAACAAAACTTTGGTTGTACGAACAAAAGTTTTGTTAGACGAACAAAAGTCTTGTTTGAAGAACACAATTTTTGTTGGACGAACAAATTTGGGGTGGGCAAACAAAAGTTTGGTGCACGAAAAAAATTTTGGTTGGAGGAATAAAAGTTTGGTTGGACGAACCAAATTTTGGTTGGACGGACAACATTTTAGTTGGAAAAAAAAATTTTGTTTGAGCGAACATTTCGGGGCTGGGCATACAAAAGTTTGCTTGGACGAACTAAAGTTTTGTTAGACGAACAAAATTTGGCTGGGCGAACAAAAGTTGGGTTGAGCAAACAAAAATTTTAGCGAGAAGAACCAAAGTTTGGTTAGACAAGCAAAATTTAGGCGGGACGAACAAAATTTTGGTTCGACGAACAAAAGTTGGGTGAGACAAACAAAAGTTTGGTGGGATGCACTAAAGTTTGGTTGGACGAATAAAAGTTTGGTTGAAAGAACAAAATTTTGATTAGGACGAACAAAAGTTTGGTTGGACGAACAAAATTTAGGTTGCACGAACAAAAGTTTAGGTGTCCCGAACAAACTTTTTAGTTGCTATACATAGAAGATAGACATATTACGTGACATTCTGATCAAAAAAGGAAATTTAAATCCGTTTTGGTACATTAAAAACCAATATTATCGACACACAACATTTTGTAGTTACATTTCCAAGTGTTGAATCTTTGCCAAGAGAGATGAATTTTCAACAAAGAAAGATGAATTTTTTACAATAAAGTATGAATTTTCAATCTAAATGACGAATTTTCAACATAACAGTTGAATTTTCGCCCAAAAAGATGACTAACAAAATAGTTAAATTTTTAACATTATGGATAAACTTTTGACAAAATAGTTGAATTTTTTACAAAAAAACTAATGTTTTAACATAAGAACATGAATTTTCAACTAAAGACTTCAATTTTCAACCTACAAATAAAAATTTTCAACCAAAAATGGAATAGTTAAATTGAGTCAAAATAATTGAATCATCAACCAAATGGATAAGTTTTCAACAAACAAAATTAATTTTCAACCCGATTAATTTTCTACCCAGTTTTCAAGCTAAAAAGTCGAATGTTTTGGAAAACCGTTGACGTTTAAACTAAAAAAGAATTTTCAAAATGAAAGTTAATTTTCAATTAAGAAAAATGAATTTTAAACGAATTATTTGAATTTTCTACGAGATAGTTCAATATTCCACTTATAAAGGCAAAATTTTTAACCAAAAACATAAAATATAAATTCTAAACAAAAAAATTAATTTTCAATCAAACAGATTAATTTTCTATTAAATTGTTGAATTTTCAAGCCAAAAAGACAACTTTTCTATAAAACGGTTGAATTTTCAACCCGAAAATATGAATTTTTAACAGAAAAGTTATTTTATTATTAGATATCTAGGAATTTTATGATATTTTAATGAAACTTCAGACAATTTATTTGCAAGAATTAAGGTATTTCTAAGGATTTCAAAGATTTGACGAGATTCTATGATATTTCAAGGTAATTCCATGATTTAAAAAAATGTAAAGAATGAAATCTTAACAATTTTTTTCAATCTTTGGAAAAACCTTGCAATATTTGAAAAGACTACAAGGAAATTTGAGGAATTTCAACGAAATTCGCGGAATTTTATAAGATTTCCAATGATATCAGTAATTTAAAATAATTTTAAAGGCTCTCAATAAGATATTTTAAAGAATTTCCAGAATCTCAGAGGATTTCATACAACTTCAAATATTTTAAAGGATATCTTCAGATTTTATGAAATTTTACGAGGCTTCAAAAGATTTTATAATACTTTAATAAAATTTCAAAGAATTTATTCACAAGAATTAAGGGATTTCAAAGATTTGAAGAGATTTTCAAATATTCCAAAGAATTTCAGTAGATTTCAAGAAATTGAAGAGATTTCAAAGGATTTTAAAGATTTTAGGGTATTTTAAAAGATGACAATGAATTTTCTGGAGCTTAAAAAATTGCAAGAGATTTCAAAATATTTCAAAGGATTAGGAATATTTAAGGGAATTTAAAAGGATTTCGACGATGTTTAATCAAATTAAGAAAATTAAAAGATTTTAAAGAATTTAAAGACTTTAGGATATTTAAAAAGATTCCAAGGAATTTCAGAAGATTTCCCAATATTTTAAAGGATTTCTAAGGAATTTCAACGAATTTCACTGGGTTTTATCAGAATTTTGAAGATTTCATTAATTTGAAAGGTTTCTCAGGGCTCTCAAAAAGGTATTTAATGAATTTTTCAGAATCTCAAAGAATTTCATAGAACTTCACACATTCCAAGGCATCTTAAAAGATTTCAAGGAATGTCTTCAGATTTTATTAAATTTTACTGGATTTGAAGAAATGTTATAATATTTCAAGGAAATTTCAAAGAAGATTTTCAGTAGATTTCAAGAAGCTGAAGAGATTTCGAAGAATTTAGAAGAATTTAGAAGATTGTAAGGTATTAAATAAAGATATCCACAAAAACAAAGTTATTTCATAATTTTTAAATTTATTACTACTTTACTAGTAGGATTAATTAGTAGGGGAAGTGAGGGGAGCGAAGTAAGGAAAATGGGGGGGGGGTTGCGTAGGGGAAGTAAGGAAGAATAAGGACAGGGAAATTGAAGAAAAATGAGAGCATGTTAAATGAGGAGGGAAGAGTAGAGGGTAATTGATGGTAAATTAGGGGAGGGAAGTAGGGGAAGTTTGGGAAAAAGGGTGAGGGGAAGTGAGGGGAAGGGAACTAGGGTAATTAACGGAAAATAAGGGGCTAGGAGAAGTGATGGAAAATGAGAGGTGATATGTGAGAGGAAATGTGGAAAGAGGAAGTAGGGATCGGAGGAAGATTTGAGAATATTGTATAATCTCGTTTTATATTACATTTTATTACCTTTAGTAAGGGAAGTGAGGGAATGGGAAGTATGAGAAGTGAGGGGATGGGAAGTATGAGAAGTAAGGGTAAATGGCAAAGGAAGAGTGGAGGAAGTGAGGGTAAATGAGGCAGGGTAAGTGAGGGGAGAAAAGGGAAGGGAAATAAGGGGAAGAAGAGGGGAAGTTTTAGCTGTGGAAGTGAGGAGGCGGGGAACTAGATCCGGAAGAAGTTGGAGAAGGGAGGGGAAGCAAAAGTTCAAGTATGGGAGGGGAAGTGTTAAGAGAGTGGAACTAATGGAACTAAGGGAAGTGATGCGAAATTAGGAGTGAGAAAGTGATGGGAAATGTGGGATTGGGAAGTAGAAAAAGGGGAGTGTTGGCTAGGGAAGTGAGGAGACGGGGAATAGATGAGGAAGAAGTTGGTAAAGGGAGGAGAAGCAAAGGTTCGAGTGTAGGAGAGGAAGGAGGGGAATGTAGGGAGTGTGGTGGGGGGGGGTATAGGAGGGGAGGTTTAAACGACTTAATGAACGTCTTAAGAGGATACTATACCCTTTTTTGTAGGCGCACGGTGCCTAATTTGACTAATTTTTTTGGTAATCACAACCAAATTTTTGGTAATATTAACTAAATTTTTGTAAAACGAACAAAAACTGCTTAAAAACTATTTTGTTACCATACTTTTATTTTTTTGGGTGCGTAGTGCATTATTAGCTTTGCAGCCAGGTTGAGACTGTTACAAAATTGTTTGCTGGCAAGATTTCGTTATCGCACGTCACAGAAGCTGAAAAGTTGGCTGAGAAGAACTTTTATGTCTCGAGTCTTCAGAAAAAAATCGTGAATTTAAAAAATACCGTTTCGGAGGTGGATAAAAATTCCAGCCACGTAGTCCTCCAGGGCTTCAAATTGAATTATTCTTCTTCTTTCACTGGACTTTAGCGCTGCGTACGCTTAGGGTAATTTGATTTAAGACCTCTTTTATTTAGCATTTTTTTACTTTCAAGAAAGATGCTGTATTAATGCTAATATAAATAGGGTTTGGTAATCTAATGCGGATCAGGGCCTAAATATTAATGAATATTGATTTTCTAATCCTCTTTTTTTTCTTCTATAAAACCAAATCCTGAATAAATTAATACTAAAACAAAAAAATAACAAAAGTTTCTGATCAATAGCGAAACTAAACTTTTCCCTTTCCTGAATTTTCTTAAAAATTACTGATAGAAAACAAAATTATAATTAAAAATGATTATTTAATATTGAGCAATTACACTTTTATAGAGATGAGAAAATTGAAATTATGAACAACATTTTAGAATATTTGAATTTTGCGAAGTAGTAGTAAGTACAAGTAAGTAATTAGTAAATAAATAAATAAAATAAATAATATATGAAATATATGTCAAATATATAATAAATAATATATCAATCAAATATATATAAATAATGAATAAAATAAATAAGGTTTTATTCAAAAAAATTAATTTTAAATTCTGAAGTTTTCAAAATATGCCGAAAAAGAGTCTGAATGATTTTAAGACTATTTTTTTAATTTTGCAAGATTTGAAAATTTGTTTAGGCAAACTTTGAATCATTTCAATTATAATAAAAACATTTCTCAGGACTGCTGGTAACACACACATAAAATAATTTTTCATACAACAAAAATTTAAAGAGAAAATAGAAAAATATTTCAAAAAATTGCAATCTACAGGCCAAATTAAATAATTTTTCAAGATTACAAAATTTCAGAAAGAATTCAGGTAAGTTTAAGAGATACTTGGAAGTTTTAAAAAGATTAAGAAATGATTCGAAATTTGACCAAATTTAACACAATTGAAAACAAAATATGAATTTTTGAATATTACGCACAAAAAGTTTTAGAAGATTTTTAAGAATTTTGAAAGGTTTTAAGAGAATGAAAGAAAAATATTCTTAAGTATCCTGCAAAAATTTAACTTTTTTTTTATTTAAAAAAATTAGCTTTTAAAGAAAATTCGGAAAGTTTTCAAACATTGCAAAAGATTCCTCATAATTCCGAAAAAAATCTGGATAATTGTAGAGGAATGACTTCATTTTTGATAGATTAAACAAAATTTGAATCATTTGAAAAATTGCTAATAAATTTTGAAAAAATTTCAAAAATAATTTAAAATTTCAAAAGACTTAAAAAAAATAAAAACAAAATGTCAATTTTTGAAAATTTCTAACAAAAATATTAAAGCTTTTTAAGAATTTTGACATGATTCCAGAAAATAAAAAACTTTTCAAAATTTCAAATGATTTTTTATTTAAAAAAAATAATTTTTGAGGAAGATTTCAAAAGATTTCTAAAAATATCGAGAAAAACCCCTGAAGGATTTAAAGGCAATTAAAATTTTTTTTTAATTTTCATGAATTTTTCCTACAATAATATCCTAATAATATTTTAATATACTGTAAAATAAAAAAAAGCTTCTACATACTTTGTCGACATGTCTGCAATCACCAAATATATTTTTTATTTTTCTCAAGAATTGTGAGAAAATTATATTTATATAACCTTAGAAATAAATAAACAAACAAACTTAAGAAATAAATAGTTATTCGAAATTTTTACTTTGTATTACAATTTTTTTTCAATTATAATTTTATTGAAATTTTTCTTCTTTATTGACTGAAAAATCTTTTATTTTTGAAAATTCAACTATTATGTTGAAAATTATTTTTGTGGATGAAATAAACTATTTTCGATTTAAAATAAACATATTTTTTAGTAAAATATCAAGAATTTACATTTTCATTACATTTTTCGTTGAGAAATCATATTTTTTGGTTCAAAACTCAACTACTTGCTCAAAAGTTGAAATACTTTTTTTTTTAATTTACTTTTTCAGTTGGAGATTCATAATTCTAGTTAAAAATTCATCTTATGGGTTAAAAATTCATGTTTTCTTTTGAAAAATCGTTTTTTTTTTAATTGATCTTTTTGCTTGAAAATTAGATTTTTTAAATTTAGAATAATTTTTTAAACTGGAAATATAAATTCAATTTTTTGTCGAAAATTTATCTTTTCTGATAGAAATTTAATCTTCTTTTCTGGAAATTATACCATTTCGTTGAAAATTTACTTTAATTTTATTCAAAAATTCATTTTTTTACTGAAAATTTAAATATTCTTTTTTTAGTTGAAAATTTGTCTGTTTTCGGTGAAAATTTAACTATTTTTTGAAAATCCGTCTTTTTTTGTAAAAGAGTACTCTCTTTAGTCGAAATTTCATCTTTTTGGTTAAAAATTATCTTTTCAGTTTAAAATGCATGTATTTGGTTGAAAATTAAATTTTATTTAGTTGAAGATTCATCATTTTAGTTGAAAATTTACTTTTTTGATAGAAATGTAATCTTTTTCGTTAAAAAATGATCTGTTTAGTAGAAAATTTAACTATTCTATTTTTTGTCAATAATTAATTTCTTTCATTGAAAAAAAACTGTTTAGTTGAAAATTCTTATTTTTTTTTGTTGATAGAAAATTCATATTTTGGATTGAAAACTCCACTATTTGATTAAAATTTCATATTTTTTTGTGGAAAATTCATCATAGTGATTAAAAAATAGTTTCTTTGGTTGAAAATTCGTTTCTTTTTAGTTGAAATTAATTTTTTTTATCTGATGATATAACTATTCTATTTTCGCTTGAAAATTTATATTTATGTTTATAAAGATGAATTTTTAGCAAAACCGTTGAACTTTTAACAACAAAAAAAGACTTTTTCACAGAATTGTTAAATTTTCTTCGAAGTAAAATTTGTTTTAACGAAAAAATTGAATTTTCCACCACAAAAATACAATTTCAACCGAAAAGATGAGTTTTTACACAGTGAATTAATTTTTAACCAAATAAGACGAATTTAAAAATAATACATGAATTTTTAACCAAGCAGTTGAATTTTCAACTAAAAATATAACTTTTCATCCCAACAGTTGAATTTTTAGCTAAAAAATATAAATTTTCTACCAAATTGAAGCACTTACATTTTCATTGCGAAAACAGAAAATTTACAAAAATATGGAATATTCAGCCAAATAGTCCAATTTTTAATCAAGGGGATGAATTTTCAACTACAATGAAGAATCTTCGACTGAAATAGTTAAGTCTACATTTAAAAAATAAATTTTCAACCAAAAAACAACGAATTTTTAGTAAAATAATTAAATTTTCAACCAAAGATAGGCATTTTTAACTAAAACAAAAAAAAAATAGGAAATGAATTTTTAACAAGTAGTTTGAATACTAACCAAGTAGTTGAATTTTTCACAAAAAAGATTAATTTTCTACCAAAAACGACAAACTTTGAAGGAAATAGATCAATTTTCAACCCACTAGTTGAATTCTCAACTGAAAAAAATAAACTTACAATCAAAAATGTATAAGTTAAATTGTCAGTTAAAAAAGTTAATTTTCAACCAATAAAACCGAATTTTCAACAACACAGTTAAATTTTCAACCAAATTATTTTCAACTGAAATCAAGAATCTTCAACGAGAAAAATAAATTTTAAACATAGTAGTTCAACTTTCAACCAAGTAGTTGAATTTTTAACTAAAAAAGATAAATTTTCAACCAAAAATGAAATACTTACAATTTCAATTAAAAAATAAATCTTTTAAAAAAAATAGAATATTAAAAAAAATAGTCAAATTTGTAATCAATGAATGAATTTTCAACTAAAATGAAGAATCTTCAACTGGAATATTTGAATTTCCAATTTAAAAAAAAATTATTTTCAATAAAAAAACGATTTTCAACGATATGGTTAAACTTTCAAGCAAATAAATAAATTATTCGATCAAATTAGTTAAATTTTCAATTCAAAAAGACAAAATTTCAACAGAACAATTGAATTTTCAAACAGAAAATGACTTTTGAACAAAATTGTTTCAACAAGGAAGATTAATTTTCTACTCAAAAAGGCGAATTTTTATCAAAATACATGAATTTCAATTAAAAAAGATATAGATCACACGTTAATTGCTTGGATTACTTAAATTACTTTCAATTATCTGGATGACTAGTGGATTACTTAATTAAAATTGCCTTAAAATCTTCCAGAATATTATTTTTACAGTTTTGGAAACCTTTTGAAATCTTTTTAAATATTTTCTTGAAATTAATTTTTCAAAAAATAAAATCATTTTCAATTTTTCAAGGAATTTTAATCCATTTTTTTATTATTTTGAATCCTCTCAAAATGCTTGAAAAGCTTTTATATTTTTCGTTTGAAATCTTCAAAAATCTACATTTTGTTTTACATTTTTCTAACATCTTCTTAAGTTTTAAATTATTCTTGAATTTGTTCAAAACTTCTAAATATCTTTTAAACGTATACCAATTTTTTTTCAAATTTTTAACTGTTTAATTTTTATTTATTCGTCAAAATTTTCTTTTATTTTTAAATATTCTTCAATATTTTATTAAAATTAATTTAAAAAAAAAATCATTTAAAATTTTCCGAGGAATCTTAAGACAATGTTTATATTATCTTAGAACCTCTCAAAATCCTTAAAAGCTTCAAAATTTTATTTAAAAACTTCTACATATCTCCTCAGCGTACTCGAATTTTTTCTAAATGAATACATTTTTATCTGTATTTACACATCAAAATTCAACATTTTCACTTACAAATAAAATTTTTTTGAATTAGAACAATTAAAATTCATATTGTAATGTTCAAAGTTTAAGTTTAGCTCTCAAAAATTTTAACGATTCATGGCTTTCTGTTTCAAACAATTCAGTTTCAAATTGTTTAGTTGTGATTCAAAACAATTTTCAATTGTTCATTTCTAATGAACAGTCAAACATTGCTGACGATTAAAAAATTGTTGTTTTTCTTGGTTAAAAATTTTCAAATTGAATTCGTTAAAAATTGTATATTTTAGACTGAAACAACAGATAGTTTATAAAGTTTGAATCGGAAGTTTACATTTGATTAGTTACTACTAAGGCTTTGGAATTGAAACAGTTCAATTTTTAACGTAAAAATCTGTAAATTTTTTAATTTTAACAGATTCAGAATCGCCCTATAAAATCAATCAATTATTGTTCAATTTCGAATAAACGAACTACAGTCCAATTTTTAAAATCATTAATTAAAAAAATGCATTTTAAAATTCTTTTAATTGAAAATGTACTCTTGAAAATGAATATCTGAAATGGAAAATTTGGATCGTAAAAGATTTTAGAATTACACATTGTAAACTGAATGATTTCATAATTGAAAAAGTTAACAATTCAACTTAGCATTCAAAAAAAAAAGTTGAAATCAAACTTATTTTAAATTGCATTATATTTTTAACATTTTTAAGTTTCGGTTGATATTGTCACATTTTTGTGCATAATAGAACTGACAAAAATTTAAGATTTATAAATGTAAAATTTTATTATTACATTTTCAGTTAAAATAATTAATTTTCAATCAAGAAAAGGGGAAATTTCAACAAATTAGTTAAATTCTTATCCAGACTGATGAATCTATAATAGAAAAAATTAATTCTCAACAAAAAGTGTTATTGTTATATTACAAAAAGTTGATATTTTCACCAAAAACTATTTTACTTTTCAATGAAAAACTGTTAACTTGCGCCAAAAAATACAAATTTTCAACAAAAGAGTTGAATTTTCAACCAAGAAAGATTTTTCAATCAATAAAAAAATTCTCATCCAAAATGTTGAGTTTTTAGGTCATGAAGACTAATGTTTGAAAACAAAGTTGAATTTATAACAAAAAATATAAATTTTCTATCTGAATAATTGAATTTCTCATAAAAGAGAAAATGTTTTTAACAAAATAAGTGAATTTTCAACTTAAAAAGATCAATTTTCTAGCAAAAATGAAGTAGCTACATTTTTCGTTGAAAAAATTATTTTTTACAAAAAAAAACATATTTTCAACAAAATTTGTTCAATTTTCAACAAAAGAAATGAACTTTCAACTAAAATAATGCATATTAAAAAAAAACATTTCACCAATTAGGTGAATTTTCTATAAAAAAAAAACAAATTTCTAACTGAAAACATATATTTTAAACAAAGAATAGAATAGTTTACTTTTCAGTAAGAGAAATAAGTTTTTAAACACATAGAATAAATTTTCAACCGAAAAGATGTAATGGCTATAAAAAAAATTTTGACGAAAAGTGGAACATTTTTCAATTTTTAGTTAAAAAAATTAATTTTTAAATTTTTATTTGAAAAAATTAATATTTAATTAACAAAATAATTTTCAACTGAAGAAATGAAAATTTCAACCAAAAAGATTAATTTTCTACCAAAAAAGAATAATTTTTAAGATAATACATTAATTTTCCATCAAAATTTTTTATTTTTAATGGTATTTTCAACCCAATACTTGCATCTTCAATCAAAAAGGTTGATTTTCTACCAAAAAAAAAGATAAATTTTCAACCAAATGGATGAATTTTCAACTTAAAAACATTAATGTCTAACAAAGTATAGAATAGTTTAATTTTTAGTTAGAGAAATAAGTTGTTAAGCAAATAGAATGAATTTTCAACTGAACAAATGAATTTTTTACCAAAAAGATTATATTTGTATGAAGAAGAATCTCGATAAGAAATTGAGTTAAATTTTTAGTTTGAAAAATTAATTTTTAATAAGAAAAAACTATTTTTCGACCAAAGAAAGTAAATAAAATACATGAATTTTAACTAGAAAGGTTAATTTTCTACCAAGAAAAGACAAACTTTCAACAAAATAAATACATTTTTAACTAAAAAAGATAAATTTTCAACAAAAAATAGATTAGTTAAATTTTCGGATGAGGAAATAAGTTTTTAAACAAATAACTTAAATTTTCGTAGAAGTATTTAAATTTTCAAGGAAATAAATTAATTCTCTCCCGACAAGATTAAATGTCTATAAAAAAATTTCCAAACAAAATTTAGTTGACATTTTAGTTTTAAAAAACTAATTTTCCACCATCTGTTTGTAGCAAGAATGTTTTTTTTTCTGACGCATGAAATTTTACATGACTGGGATGTAGAATTCACATATTTAGAGAGGTAGACTTTGTTTTCTTTGATTGAAACTGTACCTAACAGTTCGACTCATTTTACCTAACTGGTAGGTAATCTTTATTATCTAGTTGTATTATTTCCTACTGAATCGCGAATTAAATTATAATGAATTTATATTAATAATTCATATTTTCACATGAAATATTACCCTATTTCATTTTACATGACTGAAAGTGAAATTTTAATATAACTAGTAGTCGTGCGCGCGCCAAGGCGCGCGCCTACTAATTTTTGTTATGAAAAAGAATAAACCAAATAATTATTTTTTCTATGTTATTTATATTTAATTAATGTTACAAAATATTCGTAAAAAATAATTAGAAGGCACTACAGGATGATGTTGCAGCTAAAGGAGTAATGGATTTCTCATAATTTATTTGTAGGTAAATTCTGTCACCGTTATCATCTTGAAAAAATTGTGAATATAATTATAATTCAATTTATTATAATCGGCTCTTAAATTTGTTTAACACTTAACTTATTTATAAATTATATTGGCGTAATACATTTTTTATTTTATAAATTAAAAGAAATGTTATTTATAAAATAAATTGTGAATTATTCGTTTTAACGTGTATATGAGCATATAAATTTCAAATTGATAAATTATTATTATTATAGATTAGCAGTTCGAACTCGAAAGTTCATTGCCTCATCTACCCGAGACCGCCACATATCTCTGTCTTGTGCATTCTCCATCCAGTTTAAGTAATCATGTCCTAGTTCTTTTAGATCATCCCTTACATTTTTCTCCCATCTGTTTCTCGGTCTGCCTAGGGGTCTCTTACCAGTCGGTCTCCCTCTTAAAACTTGCGCTACTGTTCTTTCATTGCCCATTCTTGCTACATGCCCCGCCCATCTTAATTTACGCGCTTTCATTACTCTATTAATATTTGCTGACCCGTAGAGAGCGTGCAGCTCATCATTATGCAGTTTTCTCCACTCGCCGGTCTCTTCGTCCCTTTTTGGACCATAGATTTTTCTAAGTACTTTATTCTCGAAAACTCTAAACCTATTCTCTTCTCCTTTCGTCAGCGCCCACGTTTCACACCCGTACATGACGACCGGCATTATTATCGTTTTGTAAATTCTTACTTTGATGTTCCTAGATAGCGATCGCGATTTTAGTAGCGTGTTTGCTGCATAATAGCACCCATTGCCAGCGTGTAGCCGCGCATTGATTTCCGTTTTAATCTTATTTTCGCTAGTTATAATAGACCCGAGGTATTTAAACTCGTTAACCCTTTCGAATTTCATATTTCCGGCCATTAGATCCCCGTCTTGATTACTTTGTCCGGACCTGACGACGGTCATATATTTTGTCTTCGATTCGCTAACTTCCAAGCCAATCTCTTTGGCTTTTGCGATCAAGATTTCTGCATTTTTAGCTACCGTTTCTTTATCATCCCCTAGTACGTCGAGATCATCCGCATATCCAAGAATTTGTATTACCCCATTGAGGGTAGCACCGGTCGGATTCGCCTGCACTTGCCTAACCACGTATTCTAAAACTAAGTTAAAAAGGACGCACGAAAGTGCATCGCCCTGTTTCAGGCCATCGCGGATCGAAAACTCTTCAGATAAACTACCGTTTACGCGTATTCTACCCTTACTGCCGCTTAGGCAAATTTCGATAAGTCTAACCAATTTTCTTGGCACACCCAAGAACTCTAGGATCCAGTACATTCGCGCGCGTATGATAGAGTCGTAAGCTTTTTTAAAATCGATAAATAGCTGATGTACTGCTTCTTTAAATTCCCATTTCTTTTCTAACAGTTGTCTAATTGTAAACATTTGATCGCTTGTAGATCGGTTTCGGCGGAATCCACACTGGTAATCCCCAATGATTTCCTCGGCAAAAGGAGTTAGTCTACTTAGGATAACATTAGACAGGATCTTGTAGCACGAGGGCACAAGTGAAATTCCCCGATAGTTGTTACAGTTAGTTTTATCGCCTTTTTTGAAGATGGGAATAATGATAGAGGTATTCCATTCTTCCGGCATGCGTTCTGTTTTCCAAACTGCGCGTATCAATTTACAAATTTGCCTTGTGAGGCAAGGGCCTCCATTTTTTATCAGTTCTGACGGTAGGTCATCGATGCCCGCGGCTTTGTTATTTTTCAACTTCTTTATGGCCATTTCTATTTCTATATCAGTAGGATCGTTAATTAATAGATCAGCAGTGTGGATTTCGCCGAGATTACCTTCAACGGGGGCTTCGCGTACATTTAATAGTTTATCGAAATAATCTTTCCATAAATTCAGTCTCTCTGTCGCATCGGCTACTAGATTGCCATTTTCGTCCCTCATTACTTCCGTTCTACTTTGAAAGCCTTTCCTTATAGAATTGATTCCCCTGTACATCTCACGCGGGTTATTTTGTTTATTATGCGCTTCTATTGCTAGTATTTTATTCTTTTCCCACTCCCTTTTCTTGGATCTATAGAGCCTATTTGTACTTTTGCTAATCTCGAGATATTTCTTATGTGTTTGATCGCACTTATTTTGTAAACTACTTAGTCTGGCCTTCCGACGTTTCTCAAACCAGAGTTTGCACTCTTCGTCAAACCATGGTTTGCTTTTGGCTACTTTCTTAAAACCTATCGTAAGTTTCGCGGCTGCCTTTATCGCCTTTTTCGTATTGCTCCACAGGGTTTCCGGGTCCTCCTCGTGGTTATTGTTATCGTCTCTCTGTTCTTGGAGAGCGTCGAAACTATTAGAAATCTCAACTTGGTAATTTAATGTTTCTGTTTTGAACTTATCTATATTGAAACGAACTGTTGGCTCTGTGCGGCTTGTTTTCTTACTTAACGCTAGCCTAGATCTTAGTTTTACTATCACGAGAAAATGGTCTGAATTTAAATCCGCTCCCCTATACGATCTTATATCGAGAATGTTTGTATGACGTCTTCTGTCTATTAGAACGTGATCAATCTGATTGTGAGTCTTACCATCTGGTGATGTCCAGGTGGCCTTATGTATATTTTTATGCTTGAAATATGTGCTTTTGACAACGAGGTTCTTTGAAGCTGCAAAGTTTATTACTCTGGTTCCATTATCATTACTGACGTCATGCAAACTTTCTGATCCTATTGTAGGCCTATACATTGGTTCTTTTCCAATTTTCGCGTTGAAATCCCCCAATACTATTTTTGCGTCAAACGTTGAGAACTTGTCAAAAACCTGCTCGATTGTTTCATAAAAAAGATCTTTAGTGTCTTCGTCTTTGTCCTCGGTGGGGCAGTGCACATTGATTAATACGTGTTTGCTGAAATTACCCTTTAGTACAATGTATGATAACCGGTCGTTAATGAATTGCATGTCGATAAGTGCTTGCGAAATTCGTTTATTAATAAGAAAACCAGTCCCCAGTCTTTGCCCCTTAGCTCCCCCATAGTGAAAAGTATAGTCATCCTTAGAAATTGACGCGAAATCGCCCGACCAGCAAGTTTCTTGAAGTGCTATTACGTCAGTTTTGTAGTCAATTGCTATCTTAATGAGTTCGCTAAGTCGGCCAGTTTTTAGACTACGCGCGTTTAGAGTTCCCACCCTTAGATCTTTAACTGTAGTTTTTTGTTTTTGCAAGTTAGCCATGGTAGTTTCAAGATAATCCGCACGTTAGGATCCTATTCCGATCGTAGGTGAGTCCACTGTCCCAGGAGTGATAACCCCCATACCTCCCTAGGTCTAAGTATGGGAGCTTTCCGACTCTGACAAGGACCATGTCAACTTGTCGTCAGACACATTACAGTTTCATCCTCGTACCCTAACGTCCCCCTGCAAGGCAGCGCGCCTACTGGCATCAATACCCCTTTGGCCCTATGCAGGCGAATCATTCCACACATCCCTTGCGGGCAGTGTCATCGCTGCAGTGTCCAATGGGCAGCAGGATTTTTCCCTTACAAGATTTTTAGTTTTGGTTCGGGTATAGTTTCTAGGTGGGTACACGCTGCACCTTGGCTTGCCAGAACCCACCCATTGTGTATGAACGCGAATGGGTGGGTCCCCCCAAGCCATGGTTGTCGTGCACCTATTTTTACCAGTGCTAGATTCACCACACCCACGACTGGCTCCTATCGGCTGTCCGCGACTGCTTATTCTTGTATTCGCAGTTAACCTTGGGGGCTGTTCAGCCTTACGGGCCGTTCCTCTATCCGCAACCTGAGGACGCGCTACGTAGTGGTGATAGGAAACCCACCGAGTAGAAATTGATAAATACGGCGAATAATATTAATTTTCATTATTATATAAGCTTTACAAAGTTTAAAAAAATGAATGATACATAGAATAGTGGCAGTAATTACCAATCTTTCAGTTTTCAAGAAATATGATAACAAATTTTTAAATTGTCTATTTGCTCCGCATTTATTGCTGTTTATACTCTATAGTAATCCATTCGCCACTAATATTTTATTATGCATTGAGAGATGTGGTGAATTTTTTTCAAGAAAAATTAATTTTTATCATAAATGATGCACGTTATTACGAAAAAGTAAAATATATTTTAGTATAACTTTTTTTTACATGAACATTTTTGGGTGAACATTTTTATCGTATCTGTTGTTTACGTCAAAATGATTAAATTCTTTTATTACAAGAAGAAAATTATCCTGTCGATAGAACTTTCCAGGCCTTTATAAACGTTACAGTATCTTTCTTATTAAAAACTAAATTAAACAAAAACTTTTCAAACAATATATTTTTTTTCCTTTTGCGAAAATCTGTTAATTTTTTATTCTTCAAAAAATCTATAGTGGTTGATAAATTCGTGTTTTTAATTGGAAAATAGTGTCTTTAGTGTCTTTTTTTCAAAATAGTAGCAAAACAGCGTCATCGCTTGAAAAAAGTGTCAAATAGTGTCAATAGTGTGTTTTGAGCCCGAGTGCATTAAAGTCTTTAAAAATAGTTTATAATATTTTAAATCATTTCAAATCCTATTAGGTTACCGAAATAAATTCAAAATTGCTTGAAATCTTTTGATATACCCTAAAACCTGGCATAGGTCCTATTAAATCGATCTATATTTTCGAAATTTCAGAAAACTCTTCGATACAATACCCCATGCAAATTTTGTCAAATCTCTTGAAAATGCTTTAGAATCTTTTTAAATACTCTAAAATATTTCAAATCCTCTGAAATCAATTGTACATTCCTTAGAATCTTTTGAAATACTGTTAAAGTTATCAAAACCTTTCAAACCTTTGGAAATCAATTGAAACATTTTAAAGCTCTTGAAAATGCTTTAGATCTTCTAAAATACCATAAAATAATTCAAATCCTATGAGTAACATTAAATTACTGAAATCAATTCAAAAATTCATAGGATCTTTCAAAATACCCTAAGATATTTAAAATCCTTCACAATATTTTAGAACTCCTTGAAATTTTTTTAACTCTTCAAAATCCCTTGCAATTTTTAAAAGCACCATAAATCATTTCCAATCCTTTGAAACTCTTTCAAATTATTGAAATCCTTTAAATCTTTAAAAATCACTTGAAACTTTTTAAAGCTTACGAAAATGTCTTGACATCTTTTAAAATACTCTTAAAGTTCTCAAATCCTTGACCATTTTTTTAAATTCCTCAAAATTATTGAAATCTCTTGGAAATGCTTTGGAGTCTGTTGAAATATCCTAAAATATTTCAACCCCTTTAAAATTTGTTGACATTCATTGAAATTATTGACATCTCTTTCAAATGCTTTGGATTCTTTTCAAATGCTCTAAAATATTCCCATTTTTTTCTTCAAATTCCTTCAAATTATCAAAATAAAAAAAAATTCCTTGGAATCTTTTAAATTACTCTAGAATATTGCAAATCCTC
>CAKNYM010053000.1:447316-459229 GCA_932195095.1 Andricus curvator
AAATGAAAAATCCTTGGAATCTTCAAGAAACCTCTAAAAGTTTCCAAGTTTCTTTACATATTTTTGAAATCCCTTCAAATTGTTTAAATCTCTTGGAAATACCTTGGATTCTTTTGAAATACCCTAAAATATTCGTAATCTTCCAAAATTCCTTAAAAAAACCTTTCGAATCAATTAAGTTACTAAAATCGGTTGAAAATGCCTTGAAATCTGTTAAAATATCCTAAAATATTTCAAACCCTTTAAAATCTGTTGTCATTCATTGAAATTATTGACATTTCTTTCAAATGTTTTGGATTCTGTTCAAATGCCCTAAAATATTCCCAGTCTTTTTTTTAAATTCCTTCAAATTATCAAAATAAATAAAAAATTCTTCGGAATTTACTGAAATTCTTTGAAATATTTTCCCACAATATATCAATTTTAAATCTTTTAGAATCAATTGAAATTTTTTAAATCGTCTGAAATCCTATTAAGTTAGTGAAATCAATTAAAAATGCTTTAAAATATTTTATAATAAGTCAAAATATTCCAAATTCTTTGAAATCTTTTGAAATTCCTTGCAATTGTTTGAAGATCTTGAAAATTCCTTTTGGATAAAAAAAATACCTTATAGTCTTTGAACTTATTCTTTAAAATCCCTTCAAATTATCAATTTCTTAAAGTATCGGTGTTTTTTTTAATAGCAGTGCTCATTGAGAGCTTAAAAATTCTTGATTTGAACATCTTCTTAAATTATAAAATTTTTGATCTGTAAACATACACAGATCTCTGACATACTTCTATTCAAACCGAAAAAAAATAATTATTCGAATGTGTCACTATAAGGAAATGGAGATTTCAATCCTATAGGGAAAGTAGAACTGAAACGTACACGAGTTTCACAAATGATATTTAATATGATAAATATAATTAAATCATGATAGAAATCACAGTTACAGAGAGTAAAAATGATTAATTTGAAAATTTCTTGTTTGTGTAAACAGTTTAAAAACAGACTACCATCACAATTGAGGTTATGGTTCATTACTTCTTTTACAAACTGTACCGTGCAACGGTTGGCAACACTGAGCCGCGCATTACCAAATACGAAAAAACACGTGACGTATTATTATCGAACTCGAACTAAGTGATCCCGAAAAGACCACCTTGACATGCGCATGCTTCGATAGAATGGCGCTTATTGGTTCTAGTTCGCGTCCTCATTGAGAATTCAAATACGGGCGCGTACTACGGCCAATCAACTATATTACGATTCAAACATGCGCAGATAAAGGGGACTCAGTTAGCATCACTGATTTCAAATGCAGCACCACACACAGGCACACACTACTGTTGAATATGAGCGGCCTACAGCAAGCAAACGTTACCACCGTGTTACTCTCGAAAATCGTCAGAATCGAAAACGACAATATCGTTTACAGATTTTATATTAAGGATGCCGTAATGTCCTCCGTGTACCGAACTAAGTTATGTAAAATTTAACACACAAATATTCTCCATGTGTATATAATGAACTTCAATTATATGATTTGAAAAATTCGAGTCTGACCTTTTTTTCTTGGGGGGGAGCCGCCGAGGCCCCCTCTGGATCCGCCCCTGATTGCAAGTGCAGTTAAAAATGCACACTCCCCTGATAAGGTAAAGATCTCTTAATTTCTAGACGGAGAAATCAGAGCGTATCTAAAATAAATCGAATTGCTAATTAAACAAATCGAAATTGCTCTACTCCTCGTTTTCATAAAAGTCTGAAGAGTAGCCTAGGGGCTCCATTAAGCATCACTAATCGAGGTGGAGGGTGCTGACGAAGTCTCGATCCTCTGGGTGGTGTAGAACAACTCAGATAGCTGATATTACCAGAGAATCCGGGATAGAAAATTTCCTCCTCTGAGAACAAGGAATGTAGAAAAAGGGGTGGGGAGGGCGCCACTTGCTAAGTGCTGCAATTTATTTTATTACTTTGCGTCTCCATTCGACTTACGACCCCTGTCGCGTGGACGGTTTAAGCGCAAGCGCCGAGGGACATAATTTACGCCTTTTCCGGACTCACCCAACCACCAAAATACGGAGGACGGGTGTTTTGCGAAACTTCGCCGAGTTTCTCCACTTCCTCCCCGTTGCTGTCGCCAGGTTCCTTTTCGCAAAAGTCTGCCGCATGCCGTACGACGTCATGCTGTGAAAGTAGATTTAAGCGGAATTTCACGGAAGGCCAACCGTGTAAACGTTTCCTGGAAGGGAAATGGAAAATGTACTTAACGTTCGAGAAGTGAGAGGAAAAGAATTTTCATTATTCTTAACGAACGGAAGAGGAGAGAAGAAGACAAGATTATGGGAGAGTTGTTAATTGAGGGCCCGAATCACCTTAAGCGTGGACGTGCGGTCACAGAGACCGCACCGTGCTTCTGATATGTGGGTCCCTCCCGCTCTGGCCATCCTCGAAGCCCTCCTTATAGGCCCTCTCTGAGAACCTCCCTCCCTCCTGTAAAAAAATAGTTCAACTCCCCCCCCCCACACTCTTTCTGTACGTAATTTTAATTTTTCAAAAATGTTTTACTAGTTATTGCTAGTAGAAGGCAGGGTGTCCGAGAACTTCATTTTCAAAATTCCCTTATTTTTCCTTGTCTAATTTTTCATTTTCCTTGATCATTAATATTCAAATACCATCATTTTAATCTTGAAATACTCTACCCTTAAAGTTATCCCCTCTCTGTGATAACATAAAGAATGAGGGGGGTCGCTGAAGACCCTAGCAGAAATTTCTTTATTGTTACAAGAATTTTTAATATTTTTGCACAAAAATTTTTATGGATATACTTTTTTATATCCTTTATAAGATAAAACTAGTTAATATATATATATATTTTTTTTTTAATTTGAACGAATGAAAAAAAATTAAAAACTAAAACAAAATGGAAAAAATGACTCTTCGGTTAAAAAAAGGCTGGGTATAAAAGACCCCAGGGATAACTTTAAGGGTTAACATAGAATCTTTTATGAACGGAATAAAACAGTTTTTCACATACAAATTTAAAATTTTCAAATTTAATGATTCACTTTAAACAAAAAATGTCTTTTCTACTATAAAAGATGGATTTTTAACAAAAGACTTGAATTTTTAACAAAATAATTAAATTTTTAACATAATAGTTGAATTTTCAACCTAAAAATATAAATTCGCAACAAAAAGTGTGATAGTTTATATTTCAATCAAAAACATAAAATTTATATACATAAAAAAGTTTTTTAAACCCAAAAACACGAATTTTCTACAAATAAAGATTTTTCACTGAAGAAAGATTATTTTACCTAAATTGTTGAACCTTCAGACCAAAAGACGAATTTTCTCTACAAAAATTGAATTTACAAACAAAAAACATCACTTTAGCAAAAACTTATCTTTCCACGAAACTGATGCATTTTTACCCAACAAAAATGAAATTTTGAACCGAGAAAATTATTATTTTTTTACCAAAAAAGGAGAATTTTCAACTAAAAAAGATCAATCTTAAAAAAATGTAAAAGTTGCATTTTCGGTTAAAAAATTAATTTTAAACCAAAAAGAGAAAGAATTTTCCACTAAACAGTTAAATTTTCAACCAAAGACATAAGCCTTCAATAAAAAAAAAAAATTTTATTTAAAAAGATTAATTTTCAACAAAATAGTTAAACTTTCAACCAAAGAGATGAATTTTCAACTAACAATATAATTCAGCCAAATATTTTAAATAAAACAGTTGAATACTCAAGCAAAGAAGAATAATTTTCAACCAAAAAGTTGCATTTTCACAAAAAAAAAAGAAATCTCTACCAAAGCGGATCTACGAGAAAAATTGAGTTTTCAATCCAAAAAGACGATTTTTTACCCAAAAAGGATGACTTTTTAACAAAATTGTTGAATTCTCTACCCAATAGTTGCATTTTTATCCAAAGAGATGAAGTTTCTCTTGAAACTGATGAATTTTTATTTAAAAAGAAAACAAATTTTCAAAAAATAGTTAAATTTTCATCCGGAAAAGATTCCAGTTGACTTTTCAAGGAATGAATTTTTAACGAAATACGAAAATTAATTAATTTATAATAATAATTTGTGAATTATAAAATTTATATTTATAAATTAATAAATTATATAATATATTTATATAAATAAATTTATATATATTTATAAATTTATAAAAATAATTAATTCAGGGTGGCGATTCGGCGGACGATTTCAAATTCCCGGTCATTTCCCGATTTTCCCCGGTCAAGTTTTTCAATTTTCCCGGTCAACTCAAAGTAACATATTTATATTTGCCGCAAAACGCAAACATTTATTTTAATTCATGACGTTCGTTCTAAACATCTTTTAACACAACAGAGCAAAACGTTGCAAAATAAATGAATTTTGTAAAAATTACTTAAATTTTCCACTACAAAATATCAATTTTTTACAAAAAAATGGAATAGTTAAACGTACAGTTGAAAAAATTAATTTTCAACAAAAAAAACGGATAGTTAAATTTTAAACCAAAAAGATAAACTTTCAACTAAAATTATGAATATTTAACTGGAACACTCGAATTTTCAACCAAAAAGACGAATTTTTAAAGAAGATTACATTTTGAATAAAAAGATTAATTTTCTACCCAAAAATACAATTTTTCAACCAAATACATTAACTTTTAAAGAAAGGTTTGAAGTTTTAATAAAAGCAGACAAATTTTCAACCAAATAGTTAAATTTTGAACTGAAAAAATAATAATTTTCAATCGAAAATGGAATAGTAACATTTTTAGTTTAAAAAATTATTTCTAAACCAAGCATAAGAGTTTTCAACTAAAACAACGAATCTTCAACTGAAATAGTTCAATTTTCAAACCAAAAAATTAATTTTTACTAAAACAAGATAAATTGTCAACCAAAACTTTAATAATTAAATTTCAAGTTAAAAAAATTAATGTTTAACCAAACAGATGAATTTTCAACAACAGCTATGGAATTTTCAATTGGAATAAGTTAAATTTTCAGTTAAAAAAATTAGTTTCAACCAAAAAAAAACTAACTTTTAACAACAACAAAAACTAACTTTCAAAATAATAGTTACATTTTCAAACAAAGTGATGAATTTTCAAATAAAATTGTAAATATTTAACTGCAATAGTTGAATTTAAAACCAGAAAGATGAATTTTTAACTGAAATGATGAATCATTAACTAGAATAATTGAATTTTTGACCAAAAAGATTCATTTTCAACCAAGAAGATTAATTTCTACCAAAAAAGACGAATTTTCAACTAACAAAGATAATTTTTCAACCAAAAATTGAATAATCAAATTTTTAGTCAAAAATTAATGTTCAACCAAAGACATGAATTTTGAACTAAAATTATGAAATATTCAACTGGATTAATAGTTACATTTTCAGTTGAAAAAAATAATAATTTTCAAACAAAAAACATCCAAAGAAAAAAAAAATTTCAATCGAACAGCTCATTTTTCAACCAAAGAAATGAATTTTTAATTAAAACGATGGATTTCCAACTCAAAAAATTAATTAATTTTTAACAAAAGAGCTTAACTTTCAACCAAATAATTTTATTTCAAACCTAACAGATGAATTTTCAACTAAAATAATAAATATTTGACTGGAATACTTGAATTTTTAACCGAAAAGAAGAATTTTTAAACAAGAAGATTAACTTTCAAAGAAAAATAACCAACAAAAATATCGATTTTTTAACAAAATACATGAATTTTCATCGGAATAGTTAAATTTTCAATTAAAAAGACAAATTTTTATCCAAATTGTGGAATTCCGAACTTGAAAATTTTAATTTTCAACTCAGAATGGAACAGTTAAATTTTCGTTTAAAGAAATTAATTTTCAATCAAACTGGTGAATTTTCAAATAAAATGATGAATATTCAACTGAAATGATGAATCTTTAACTGGAATAGTTTAATTTTATGCCAAAAAGATGAATTGTCAACCATAAAGTTTAATTGTCTACAAAAATAGATGAATTTTCCACAAAGTACATACATTTTCAAACAAACAGTTTCATTATTAAATGAAAAATATCAATTTTCAACCAAATAGTTGAATTTTCATCAAAAAAAGATAAATTAATTTTTAACAAAAGTTTAACTTTTAACCCAGTAGTTGAATTTCTAACTAAAAAACGATGAATTCGCAACGACCAATGTAAAAAAAAATTTCTATTATAATTCAGAAATATTTCTTCTTTGAAATTCTACTTCTACTCTGAAAACTGCTTGAAGTACTTTTATTACCTAAAATTTAGAAGAGGGAACTTTCAAATTGTGACGAATTCTTACTTGGAACAGGGATTTTTAAAAATTCCTTTTTTCTCAATCCGAATTTTAATTCCTTTAAAAAATTCCCATTCCATGTAAAACATTCCCTGTTCCAAGTGAAATTATATTTCTTGAATTTTGCTATGATCAGAAGTAAATTCCCGGTTTTTAAATTAAATTCATGGTCATTTCCCGGTTTATTCCCGGTCAATATAATTCCAGCTCATTTCTCGGTCTTTCCCGGTTTCCCGGTCAAGTCGCCACCCTGTTAATTAATAATAATAAAAATACAAAAAACGAAATTCTCTACCAAATAGTTGAATTTTTATTCAAGAAAGATGAAATTTGTACTAAAACAGATGAATTTTTAATAAAACAATGACAAATTTTTGTTTAAAGTTGAACTTCCATCAAGAAAAGCTTTCATTTTTCAACACCAAATTATAAATTTTAAACAAAAAGTAAATTTTCGACGAAATAGTTAAATTTTCAACAAAACAGTAGAATTTTCAACCAAAAGTATGACTTTTTAACAAAATAGTTTTATTTTCAACCAAAACGTTTCATTTTTATCCAAGAAAGATGAAATTTCTCTTGAAACAGATGAATTTTTAATTAAAACAAAAAAAAAATTCAAGAAAATAGTTGAATTTTCATCAAAACAGTCGAATTTTCAACCAAAAAGTATGAATTTTCAACAAAATTGTTGAATTTCAAACCAAACAGTTGCATTTTTATTCAAGAAAGATGAAATATTTCATTTAAAACAGATGAAATAAAAAAAACTTTAAAAAAATAGTTAAATTTTCATCTAAAGAAGATTCCAGTTCACTTTCCAACACCAAAATAACAATTGTAAACTACCAGTTAATTTTCTGCTAAATAGTGGAATTTGTAACCAAAAGTATGACTTTTTAACAAGAATGTTAAATTTTCAACCAAACAGTTGTATTTTTGTCAAGTAAAATGAAAATTCTACTAAAACAGGTGAATGTTTAAATCAAGACGAATTTTCAAAGAAAGAGTTGAATTTTCATCTAAAAGGATTTCAATAGACTTTTCTACAGAAAAATACAAATTTTAAACAAAAAGTTAATTTTTTAGGCAAATTTTTTAGGACGATAAGCAAGGTCGAGTTGAACTTCGATTCATATTTTATTACATTTATTTTTGGCAATAAATTGTTGAATTTTAAAAACAATTAGTTGACTTCGCCAACATTTTTTTCAAATAAAAATTTAAATTTGTTTATTTTTTTTTAAATTACAAATAAATATTGGTTGATAATTAAAATATTAACAAAAAATTTTCAGTTCAAAAAGTAACAAAAGGTTAATATTATACGAAAAGAGTTGAATTTTTAACCTAAAAAGACGAGTTGAAAAAAAACAGTTGAATTTGCAAAACAAATGATGTCTTTTTAAGAAAATTGTTAAATTTTCAACCGAATAATAAAAGTTATAACTAAAAAGATAATCTTCAGGAGAAAGTTTTTGCGAATTTGCAAAAATTACATACGGTCCCTAATTGGTGAGTAGTATCAATTGAAAGCTCATAGGCGGTCGGTGAGACCGCACGTCCACGGTAGCGTCACGATTTTTTATTTCTGTTTCAATTTGTTTCAAGGTATTTAAAACGCAAGATGTCACCCATGAAAAAACTTGAGCTTGATATGGGTATTTTATATAGTCCCCATCATCACCCATTTGAGCAAAAAGTCACAAATTAGTATGAACGTATGGTCGTGCGGTCCCCCTGACCGCACAAGATTTTTAATTATGAAGTTGATGAAGTTGATTAATTTCTTATTCCAATGTCCTTCGAACCGGACCCTCAATGATTTGGGAATCTCAGTTGTGTCTGCGGATCTACTGATGGGAGAAAAGGTTGGAGAAGATTGAGGAGTTGCCTCTTCAGGTGGGGAATATGTTTCCAGAAGATAGTGTCGGTGAAAGTAGTCATTTTGCAGTTATCACCCTGGAATTTGACCCTTTGATTCCTGACTTATGAACTTTCACCGTTGACCTCTTAACTTTGGCGCTTGATCCTCGACCCCCGACTAATGAACCCTCATCTTTAACCTTTGAACTCTGACATTTAACCCCTGACCTAGGGTAACCGCAAAATTTCATTTTCAAAATTCTGTCACTTTTGCCTGATTTTTTCCTGACGAATTTTTCACTGTCCCTGACGATTAATATTTGAAGATGAGCATTTGAATCTCGTAACGTTTTTAACATCGAATTTTTTTATAAACGGAATAAAACAATTTCAGATGGAAATTTAAAAATGTCAAATTTATGTATATAGTTTATCCAAGAAAGACGACTGTTCTACGATAAAAGATTAATTTTCAATCCAAAAGGACGATTTTTCAACAAAACAGTTGAGCTTTCGACCAAAAAGATGACTTTTTACCAAATAGTTAAATTATTAATCAAATTGTTAAATTTTCAATAAAATGGTCGAATTTTAAAAAACAAAAAAGATAAACTTCAATAAAAAAGTTACATTTTTGACCAAATAATTTCATGTTTTAGAAGAAAGTTAAATTTTCAACAACAAAAATTCATGTTTGACCAAACAGTTACATTTACAACAAAATATTTGAGCTTTGAAAGAAAACAAAAAAACGAATTTTTAACAAAATAGTTGAAATTTAAAATAAACAGTTGAATTCTCGAAAAAAAGATTAATTCTCAACGAAAAATGAAATAGCTGATATGTTAAAAACAAAAATTCAATAAAATTATTAAATTTTGAACCAAAGACTTAAATATTCAACAAAATAATTTAATTTTAACAAATTTATCGAATTTTAATCCAAATAGTGGAATTTTCGAATTATAAAGACGAATTCTAAACCGAAAATTTAATAGTTGATATTTCAACCCTAGAAGATAAATTTTAAAACCAAAAAGATGAATTTTTAACCGATAAGATTAATTTCCTACCATAAAAGACGAATTTTCAAAAAAATGATTGAATTTTCAACTAAAGAAGATAAATTCTTAGCCAAGAATGCGAAAGTTAAATTCTTAGTAAAAAAATTTAATTTTCAACAAATAAAGATTTTTTAGTCAAGAAAGAAACAAAATTTTATCCAAATTTTTCCAATTTCAACTAAAAATACGAATTTTTGGTAAAACAGTTGAATTTTCAACCCAAAGGTATGCATTTTCAACAAAAAAGGTAATTTTCAACCAATCAGTTGCACTTCTAACCATTAAGAAGAAATTCCAAATCAAGAAGATTAGATTTTTTACCAAAAAGGACAAGTTTTCTAGTAAAACAGAAAAATTTTCAACCAAAAATGGAAAAGTCGCATTTTCAGTTCAAAAGTTATTTTAAACCAAAAAAGACTCTTCTACCAACGAAGATTAATGTTCAACTAAGCAGTTGCATTTTTATCCGAAAAAGATTAGATTTCTGATTAAAAACATGACATTTTTGAACAAACAGCTCTATTTTGTTGAATTTTTTTTTTTTGCTGAAATTTAATTTCTTGACTAGAAATCCAACTTTTCCATTTTTGGTGGAGAACTGATCTTTTTTTGCTGAAATTTGAACTGTGTATGGGTAAAAATGTATCCCTTTGCGTCGAAAATTTAACTACTACGTTGAAAATTCATGTATTGTGTTTCAAAATTCGTATTTTTTGGTGAAAAATAATCTTTTTCCTTGAAAATTCTAATATTTGGTTAAAAATCAATGGTATTTGTTGAAAATTAATTTTTTAAACTGAAAATTTCACAATTACCATTTTTTTTTGTGAATTTATCTTTTCTAGTTAAAAATTCAACTATTTGGTTAAAAATTCATTTATTCTGTTGAGAATTTGTCTTTTGTATACAAAATTAATATTCTTAGATGAAAATTCAACTACTCGATTGAAAGTTGAACTACTTTGTTAGAAATGAATTTTTTGGCTGAAAATTCATCATTTTAGTTGAAAAATCGTCTCTTTGGTTGAAAATTTAAATATTTTGTTAAAAATAAGTGTTCTTCATAAAAGATTAATTTTTTTAAATAAAAATATTATTTTTGGTTGTAAATGTATATTTTTAAATTTAAAATTCAACTATATGTTTCAGGATTCAAATATTTTACTGAAAATTCGTTTCTCTTTTTTTCGGCTGAAACTATTCCATTTTTGGTGGAAAATTGATCTGTATGGTTGAAAATTTATCTTTTTTATTCGAAAATTTAACTATTTGGTTTAAAGTTGATCTACTTGTTTGAAATTTCAACGATTTTGTTAAGAAGCAATCCTTTTTTATTGAAAATTGGCGTGAATCTAGTCGAGTAGAATAAGCTTTTCTGGCTTAAAAGGATCCTTTTTACGAGTTCCTGTAGGAAACGTTCGTCGAAGATCGGTTGTACGTCTTGTAAAATGCATTCTTTTGGTCGATTGTGTGTGTGTATTCCAAACAGGAATGAATAAGAAAATAGAGAGAAACAAAAGGCAGAATCTAGTACAACACTCGAATCTTGATGAAGATCTACCTGATGCTCTACCTGATGCTCTCACCTTTAGATTTCACGAACTGTTTGAATAGGAACGAGCCATCAATTTTCTGAAGGAATGAATTTTCTGAGCCATGAATTTTCTTCCTTACTTTTTCATCCTCATCAAAAATGTGGCCACAAAACTTCATTTTCAAAATTCCCTGATTTTTTCCTGACTAATTTTCCCTTTTCCCTGACTATTAATATTTATAGACCAAAATTCTAATCCTGCAACATTTTTAATACAGAATTTTTGAAAAAGGGAATAAAACGATTTAAATTTAAATCGTAAACGTGGCAATTTAAAACAAATTCAAGTGAATTGAAAACAAATAAACAATATGAAAAAATCATTGAATTCGGTAAGTTTAAAATGAGTTTAGAAAAATTGAAGGGAATTCAAAAGAATTTGATGAAATGCATGAGAATTCACTCGCTTTCCCTCACTCCCACCCAACCACTACTATACCTCCTCTCAATTCGTTTCCCTTCCTCTTCTGTCCCTCTCACCACTTCCCCACGCTTCACCTACTTCCAATCTTTACCCTTCCCTTCCTCACTTCTCCAGCTCAACTAACCATCACTTTCTCTACCTCTCCCCTGACTTTCACAACTTTCTTTAGCCTTATTTCACCTCCCTCACACTTCTCTATCATTTAATTTCCATCCCCCTCACTTCACCTACTTCATTACCATCGCTTTTCCTCCCTTAGCTTCCCCTACTTCATCACCATCGCTTTCCCTCTCTTTGCTTCTCCTACTTCATTAACATCGCCTTCTCTCTCTTTGCTTCCCCTACTTCATTAACATCGCCTTCCCTCCCTTTGCTTCACCTACTCAATCAACATCGCCTTCCCTCTCTTTATTTCCCCTACTTCATTACCATCGCCTTCCCTCTCTTTGCTTCTCCTACTTCATCAACATCGCCTTCCCTCCCTTTACATCCACTACTTCATTACCACCGCCTTCCCTCCCTTTGCTTCACCTACTCAATCAACATCGCCTTCACTTTCTTTACTTCCCATACTTCATTACCATCGCCTGCCCTCTCTTTGCTTTCACTACTTCATTAACATCGCCTTCCCTCTCTTTGCTTCTCCTTCTTCAT
>CAKNYM010053000.1:459239-486867 GCA_932195095.1 Andricus curvator
GAAATCTTTTAAAATAACCTTCAATATTTCAAATCCTTTGAAATCTCATTGAATTAATTAAATCAATTAAAAATTAAAAATTAATCGAAAAATCCTCCGAAATTTTGAAATATCCGAAAATATTTCAAGACGTTTCAAATCTTTCGAAGCCCCTTTAAACTTTTAAAACCTTTCGAAAATGCCCTGGAATCTTTTAAAATACCCTGAAATATTTCAAATCCTTTGAAAACTTTTAAGAACCTTTGAAAACTTTTAATATCCTTTGAAACATTTTAAAGTTCTTAAAAATTCCTTAGTATTTAACAAATATCCTGAAATAATTAAAATCCTTATAAATTATTAAAACCTATTGAAAATCTCTTTAAATCTTGGAATCTTGGAATCCTTTAAATTATCCTAAAATATTTCAGATCTTTTGAAATTTCAATTAATTGAAAATTTCTTGTAACCTTTAAGAAATTACCCTAAAATATTTCAAACCTTTTGAAATGCCTTGAATCTTTTTGAAGCTTTTGAAAATTTCTTGGAATATTTTCAAATATCCTAAATATTTTAAATCTTTTGAAATTCCTCGAAATCTTTTAAAATGACATAGAATATTTCAAATCCTTTGAAATCTCATTAAATTAATTAAATCAATTAAAAATTAAAAACGAATCAAAAAATCCTCCGGAGTTTCGAGATACCCGAAAATATTTCAAGACGTTTGAAATCTTTTGAAACCCCTTTAAACTTTCAAAATCTTCTGAAAATGCCTTGGAATCATTCAAAATACTGTAAAATCTTAAAAATCCTTTGGGCTCCCTTTAAATGATTGAAATCTGATAAAAATTCCTTGAAATCTTTTAAAATAACCTTTAATATTTAAAATCCTTTGAAATCTCATTAAATTATTTAAATCAATTAAAAATTAATCAAAAAATCCTCCGGAGTTTCGAAATACCCGCAAATATTTCAAGACGTCTCAAATCTTTTGAACCCCCTTTAAACTTCTGAAATTTTTCGAAAATCCCTTGGAATAATTTAAAATACTGTAAAATATTTTAAATCCTTTGAAAACTTTTAAGATCCTTTAAAACATTTTAAAGTTCTTGAAAATTCCTTGGAAGTTAACAAATATCCTAAGATATTTAAAATCCTTAACAATTATTAAAACCTATTGAAAATTTCTTTAAATCTTTTAAAATACCATAAAATATATATTTTTTAGTTCACGAAAATTCAGAAATAGATGTCGACGCGAATTCAATAAACGCGTTCATTTATTGAAAGAAAAATGACCTAAGTAATTTTTTCATTAAAAAAAAGACTATAGTGACTATAGTGTCTTTATACTAAAAAAGTGACTATAAGGTGACTTTCCAAAAAAGTGACTGCGTGGCAGTTCCGATTATTTTTGACAGTTACTTAAAGTGCTTCTCACATGAATTCCCTGACTTTCGCAATTTTGTTTACAAAATCCCTGGCATTTCCTGATTTCCAGGTTCTCACTGACCTCTAGCCACCCTCTAAATCCCTGAAAGTAGTAGAAAATAAAAGAAAAACAGGTTTTTTTTCTATAAGATTTGATGTGGTCCGACGGAAGATGTGTTCCGAGGAAACTTCGGATCCGGTCACGAAACGCTGAGAAATAACAGTCTTGGTTGCAGCGAAGTTTGAGACGAAATGGCGTGGTTGATGGGGGGTGGGGTTTTAGGGATAAGATTGAGGTGACGAAGGGGGGAGGCAATGGGTGTCGTTGCAGAGGAAGAAGAGCAAAAGAAGGATGAAGGAAGGAGGTCGAGAGTTGCCCCGGGACTTCATATAAACCAGCCAGGCAAGTCTCGCAATGGACACTAGCTGCAGGAAGCTGTACGGAGATGTAGGGAGCTGTACGGTGATGCAGGGAGCTGTACGGTGATGCAGGGAGCTGTAGCTAGTGTCCAACAGCGTCCAATAGTCCATGGACTGTTGGACGCTCGCGAGCTTAGCTGAACTCGTCTGGGCAAAGTATTGCCGTTACCAGACGTATCATTATTGCAAGCAGTGATGCTGCCTGCGGCACCACCCCAGAAACGACCGTCTCTTCTCCAGTCTTTACTTTTACCATGTGTACTCTGTACTGCTTCGAAATACAGACCTTACTCCACCCAGCAAATAAAGCAAGCAGTGGTTCAACTACTAGAAGCTAAATCCACCTCGTATAAGTGAGCAAATGACATGGAATGGAATTTATCAGACCGAATGAAGGAGCAATTCAATCTAAAATTCAGGTGTTTTTCCTTTCTGTTTCTGCAATAAGGAATTCAACGTTACCCTGCAATAATATTTAATATTCCGAAACATTCATGACAGAATTCATTTTAAATTATGTAGACGGAAAATCTTGTTCTTGAGAAATTACCGAACTTGTTCCGAAGTGGCGGATGAGAGAAAAAACGGTAAATGATGAACTTTTCGGTAGAACAACTCTGTTCCAAAATAATCACCGAACTGATAATAAATATTATAATTCAGTAAGGTGAAAGTTTAAAAAATTCAGGACGTATTTTTGTTTTATTAAAAAAAGTTTAAACCGTGATACCTTAAACAACCACAAAAAGATTATACTCGTAACTATCTATTAACGTTAATTTTCGTAAAAATAAAATGCGATTTCCAGCAATCACAACTGATCGTCCCAGATGCTTTTTTTTAATAAAACAGAAATACGCATTTATTTTTTTCACAAAACCGAAAAAGTTTAGAGGGTCCGTGATAAAAAAAAACAAATTACGTTTCCTTAGGGTACCCGATTCACCATTCAAATGCTGAATTTTATGAAAATTCCGAACCCTTCCAGAATATTCTGAAAGATTCGAGAAAACTCAAGAAAATTCCAGAATAGCTAATAAAAATGGAGACAAATCTGAAACTTTGCACAAAATTCTAGAATATACCTGATGATTCTAGAGAAATCTGGAAATGTCACCAATATTGCAGAATAGAAGAATAATTTAGATCACGACAAAAAATTTTCGATTTGCAAAAATTTTAAGAATTCTTTTTTATCGCGTAGCTAAAATGTATTTTTCAATTTGGAAAAATACGTAACTTAGAAATTCAAAGATACTCAAATTCATGCGACTGAATTAGTTTTCCAATTTTGTTTGAAAATATACTATGTAACGCCTGTTTTGGCTGTTGAAGTTAATTTTTATTCTATTATACCCATTATATCATTATTCGTTTTGTTTCTTTTTATAAGTTTAAATCTTTGAAATCTTCAAAATCCCGTAAAAATCACTTATAATCCTTTAAAAACCGTGAAAATCCCTTAAAATCTCTAAAAATCGGCAAAAATATTTGAAATTTCGTAAGATATTTCGAAATCTGACTAGATCCCTAGATTTCAAACGCTTCAACATTTATTAAAATTTTTAGAATCCCTGCAAATCCTTTAAATTCTTTGCAAATCTTTTGAAATCCCCTAAAATCTCCTAAGGCTCTTTAAAATCTCTAAAAATCCTTAAAATCACTTGAAATCATTAAAATGCCATAAAAATCCTCTAAAATCTGTGGAAATCCTTTAAAATTCGTGGAAATCTTTTAAATACTCTAAAATTAGGCCGAAATCATTAAAATTACAAAAAATATTTCGAAATCTTACGTGATTCCTTGAAATCTTTGAAATTTATTTAACATTCATTGAAATCTTTCAAATTCGTGGAAATCTTTCCGAATCTCTTGACATTTCTTACAACATATTAAAAACTATCAAAATCTTTTAAAAACCATGACAATTCTTTGAAATCCCTTAAAATTCTTTATGACATTCGGAAATCCTTTTAAATTTCGTTAAATCTTTTCAAATCTTATGAAATCCTCTATAATATATGGCTATACTTTGGAATCTTTTGAAATCTATTAAAATCCTCTGAAATCCCGTTAAATTATCAGAACTTCTTTAAATCTCTTGAAATCCCATTTAAATCCCCTGATATCCTTTAAAATTCGTGAAAATACTTCGGAAAAACAGGGAATCGTTTGAAATCCCGTGACTTATTTTTAAATATTTCGAAATCTCTGAAATTCCCTTCAAATCTCAACAAATCCGTGGAAATTGTTCCAAATTCCTGAAACTCCTGAAAGTCCCTCAAAATCTTGTAAAATACCTTGAAAAAGTGAGATTCTCTCTGAAACAGTACTAGGAAATTTCTTTAAAGACTTGGAATATTTTTAGAGCATTTCAAATCCTACCTTAAAACTTTTGTAATCCATTGAAATCTTTTAAAATTCTTTGAGATCTAACGAAATCCCTAAAACACTTTGGAAATCTCTTCAAATTCCAAAAAAATTTTGTTACTCTTTGAAATACGTTGTAGTCCTTTGAAATCCCTTGAAATCCCTTTAAATGTTTTCAAATACTTTCAAATGACTAGAACTCTTTAAAATCTTTTGATATCCCATGAAATCTCGTTCACGGTTGAAAATAATTGATTTTTTGTATGTGGGCGTCCGCATGAAAAGGGTTCTTATGACCAGTATGGAGTTACGTATGGCAGCATATAGCCGGATAAATTCCCGGCTTTTTTCGAAAAAGACGCATCTAAACTTGACGAGTGCTATAAGCACGCATGTTATATTTTTTCATTGAACATGAAACAATACAGTTCAAAATAACTTAATAATATTGAAAATCACTTTCATATTTCAGACTTCACATTATTGCAGGCCTCACAGTACCTATGGGATAAAATATAGGGACCAAAGGGTACTTTTTGTCACGCTCATAGGGTCCTTCTTTCACGCTCATAGGATAACAAATTCAGAATAAATTCATAAGACCTCAAAACAATTCAAGTTAAATTTAACAAAATTCAAATCTATTGGAAAAAAATTTTCGAATCAAAAAATTCCATTGATTTACGTAAAATTAGAATAGATTTTGAGGAATTTAAGGTAAACGAGAAAAATTGAATAGAATTCATAAAAATTCAAGATGGATTTTAAAAAATTCAAATGAATTGAAAACAATGTAAAAATATGAAAAAAGTTCATTGAATTCAGTAACTTTGAAATGAGCTTAGAAAAATGCCTAAGAATTCAAGGTGAGGTTAAAAAACATCAGGACCAATTAAATAAAAACTTTTAAAAATTCAACAAAATCCACTGATTAGGTAGAATTAAGTCAGTTTAGAAGAATTTAAGTGAAATACAAAAATTCAAGAGAATTCCAAAGAATTTAAAATAATTCAGGGTAAATTAATAAGAATTCAGGGTGAATTAAAAAAAAAATTTCAAATCTCATCAAATCTTTGATACCCCATTAATTTCTAACCAAAAAAAGTGACTTATGAATACAAAACAATTCAAATGAATTGGAAAACAAATTTTAAATCAAAGAAATTCCATTGATTACAATAAAATTTGAGTGAATTTAGAGAGAATTCAAAACAATTCAAGAATATGAAAAATTTATTGAATTGAGTAAGTTTGAAATGAGTTCAGAAAGCTTAAAGAAAATTTAAAAGAATTTGATGAAATGCCTAAGAATTTAAGGTGAGTTTTAAATACTCCAAGATGAATTAAACCAAAACTTTTTGAATATCCATTGAATTCAGTAGAATTGAGCGAATTTAGAAGAATTCAAAAGAATTTAAAATAATACAGGACAAATAATAATAATTCACAGCGAAGTCCAAATGAATTGCAAAAAAATATTTAAAAATCTTTTGAAATCTTTGAAACCGTACGAGATCCCTCACTTCTTGTGAATAAATTCTTCGAAAACCATTATGAAATTACGTGAAATCTGATGCTACTTTCTGAAATCCTGGAAAATTTATTAAAATACCTTCAGAGCTCTTAAAATGTCAAAAAGTCATTGAAATCTTCAAAAATCTTATAAAATCCCTTAGAATCTTTTAAAATATCCTATAAACTTACAGGCCCTGTCAAAATATTCCATATCTTCCGAAATTCTAGGAAATTTTTGAAAAACGCATGCAAATTTTTATAATGGTTTAAATCTCTTGAAAATGCATTGGAATCTTTTAAAATACCCTCAAATATTGAAAGGTCTTTGAAATCCCTTCAAACTATTGAAATAAATAAAAAATATCTGGGAATCATTTAAAATTTCTTAAAATATTAAAAATCTTTTAATATCTTTTGAAATCCCTTAATACTTTTAAAAAAAATTGAAAGGATTCAGGATAAATTAATAAGAATTCTGGGTGAATCTATGAAATCTGATGATATTTTCCGCAATACTAGAAAATTTATTAAAATAGCTTGAGGGCTTTAAAAACCCCTTACAATAATTGAAATCGTCGGAAACCTTATAAAATACCAAGAAATCTAGAAAATTCCTTATCCTAAAATATTTCAAGCGCTTTGAAATCCCTTCAAATTAATAATAATAATAATAATAATAATAATAATAGTAGAATTCCTTGGAATCTTTTAAAATCCCCTAAAATATTTAAAATTCTTTGAAATCTCTGGAAATCCCGTGAAACTTTCAAAAGCTCTTGAAAATTCCTTAGAATTTTTAAAAATACCTTAAAATCTTAAAAATACCTTCAGGTTACTGAAATCTATTCAAAAATTTTCGGAATCTTTAAAAATACCCTGAAATATTTCAAAATAATTCAAGAAAAAACAGAAACAGGTATAGAATATATATTGAATAGTGATTAACCCATGCGTTATTTATTCAAAGAAAAGTAACTATAGTGACTTTTTCTTAAAAAAATTGATTATAGTGGCTTTATCTTAAAAAAATAACTAAAAAGTGATTTGAGAAAAAAAGTGACTAATAGTGACTGTGTGGCAGCCATTATGGGCTGAAAATAGGGTACCGTAGGGACCAAATCTTGAAAATAGGGTACTTTAGGGACCTCAACTGAATATAGGGTACAATAGGGCATATAGGGACCGGTCTGTGAAGCCTGTTATTGGTTAAAAGCTAACCTTTTTGGTTGAATAGGCTACCATAATATTTTTTGTTCGGAATTCATGTCGTTTGATTGAAAATTCGAGTACTTGATTGAGAAATGATTTTTCTAACTAAAAATTAACCTATTCCACTTTTGGTTGAAAATTTATCTTTTTTGGTTAAAAATTTGGTAGAAAATTAATTTTTTTTTTTTTTTAAATATCCAGCAATTGGTTGAAAATACTTGATTGAATGTTGAACTCTTTTCTTGCAAATTCATTTTTTTGTCAAGATTAAATATTTGATTGAAAATTCATATTCTTGGCTGCAAATTTAACTATTTTGCTGAAAAATCCTTGTTTTTTGTCTGAGAATTAGTTTTCTAAACTGTAAATGTAACTTTTCCTTTTTGGTGGAAAATTGATCTTTTCTGGTCCAAAATTCACGTATTTTGTTAAAAATTCGCTAGAAAAGTAATCTTAGTAATTGAAAGTTCATCCTATTTGGGTAACAAAGCAACTGATTGGTTGAAAATGAATCTGTTTTCGTTAAGGATGATTTTTATTTCAAATTAAAATATTTTTTGGTTCAAATATTAGCTATTACATGTTTCATGAGAAATCATTTTTTTGGTTGAAAAATCAACTACTTCGTTTCAAGTTGAACTACTTTATAAAAAACTCATTTTTTTATCCAGAAGTATTGCTTTAGTTCGAAATTCTTCTATTTGGTCGTGAATTGAATTTCTTCATGAAAATTCCTTTTTATGGTAGAAAATTCGTTTTTTGGATTAAAAATTCAACAATTTGGTTAAGAAAAGTTATTTAAAAATGTAACTATTATTTTCCAAATTCTTTTTTATTAGTGAATACTTAATTTTTTGTCCGCGAATGTAGCTATTCCATTTTTTGTAAAAAAATTTCCTTTATAAGTTGAATATTCAACAACTCGTTATGAAATTCATGTATTTTGTTAAAAATTCATCTATTTGGGTAGAAAATTAATCTAGTTTCATGAAAATTCATGATTTTGGTTGAGGATTCAACTATTTCGTTAAAAATTCGTCTTTTTTAGTTAAATTCAACGGATGAAAAATTCGCTTCTTTTTTGGTTGAAAATTAGTTTTTTAAACAAGAAATTTAACGATTCCATCTTTGGCTGAAAATTTATTTTTTTATGAAAAAATTCAATTATTTCGTTACAAATTTATTTTAGTTGATTGAAAATTAACTTTCTTGTTGAACATTTTTCTTTTTACGTTCAGAAGTCAACTGTTTTCTAAAACATTCAACTTTTTAGCTTGATAACGTAACTCTTTTGTTAAAAATTCGTCTACTAACTATTTTGTTAAAGATTTGTCTTATGTAATTGGACTAAAGTGGCTGAGAATTCGTTTTTTGGTTCCTCATAGAGGAAGCTTTATAATAATGGTAACATTTTCCAAAATTTTTAAATTCATTTAATTAAACCTTCCTCAATTTAATAATGTCTAATACAATATTCTAAGCAATTGTCTAGATGTATGTGTGCGGATGTATGGATGTCACACTTTTTTGTGAACACGATAACTTGAAAACGGTTGCAGATAAATTGATGAAATTTGGTGGGCTTATTTTCCCGACTAATATCTTGTAACTGACCCAAGGATTTCTAAAAATATTTGTTGCATTTTTTTTAGCACTTAATAATATTTTCAAAATCGGTTTTTTATAGTAAAACTTTTTTCATTAACATAATTCAAAGTTGATGCAACAATATAAAATATTCCTTGGTTCGAGCGAATCGATGGACCTATTATATTAATAAATTTTATTAAAGAGTAGGGAAGTTACGGTAATTTATATATTTTGAAAAACTGTTTTTTAAAGGCAAATTTTCTTCATTAACATAATTCAAAGTTGATGCAAGAACAGAAGAAATTTGTTGATGCAATTCGAATCTATTGATCTCTTATATTAATAAATTTTATTGAAGAGTAAGGAAGCTATGTTAATGCATAATATTTGAAAATACGGTTTTTTATAGTAAAACATTTTTTCTTCAACATAATTTAAAGTTGATGCAAGAATATAAAAGATTCCTTCGCTCGAGTCGAGTCGATTGACCTACAATATTAATACATTTTATTAAAGAGTAGGGAAGTTACGTTAATTTATATATTTTTAAAATCGTTTTTTTATAGTAAAAGTGTTCTCATTCTCATAATTTGAAGTTGATGCGAGAATAGAAAAGTTGTGTTGATTCAAGACGAATCGATTGACCTATAACATTGATACATTTTATTGGAGAGTAAGGAAGCTGTGGTAATGCATAATATTTGAAAACACGATTTTTTATAGTAAAACTTTTTTCACTAACATAATTGAAAATTGATGCAAGAAAGGAAAAGATTCCTTGATTCTAGGCAAATCGATTGACCTATAACATTGATACATTTTATGGAAGAGTAAGGAAGCTGTGGTAATGCATAATATTTGAAAACACGATTTTTTATAGTAAAACTTTTTTCACTAACATAATTCAAAAATGATGCAAGCACGGAAAAAATTCCTTGATTCGAGGCAAATCAAATGATCTATAATATTAATACACTTTATTGAAGATTAAGGAAGTTATTCTCATTTATAATTTAGAATAATTCTGAAAATGTTTGTAAAGAAATCATCAAGTTGGAAAAGGGATAGGGTGCGACAGAACTTTTCCCTTCCCTTTTCCGGCTCGAAAAATTATCATTTCGAATACAAAATTTGATTTCTCTGATTTGTCTTTGCATTAAATTTTTTTTTTGTATGCTTTTGTAATTTTGTATTTTTGGTAAATTTCTATTTTTAAATTGATCAAAATGAAGACTTTGGTTTGTCTATTATTGAAAAAAATATCTATCCTCTATGAGGAAGCAAATACATTTGCTAACGGGAAGCAAAGTGCTCGTGAAATGAGCACCATATAAGGTAAACGTCCCAGTAATCGTGGCGGTCCCAGTAATCGTCAGTTTTGAAGAATAAACACCAGAAGTAAGTATTTTCCGCATCAAAATACATTCCTAAAATATTTTTAAGTAAGTTTGAATAGTGCACATGGGTAAAAAAAATTGATTTGTATTGCCGGTGGCGATGAATCACGAAACGTGGAAAATAGCTTAAGATTTAGGTTAGGAAAGACGTTTCTTTGCTTAAGCTATTAATATGTCCAAAAATTACTTGATCAGGACAAAAATTATTTTTTTGTAATAAAAGATCATTTTTGTTTCATAAAATTAAGAAAAGTCTTCATTTAGTACCTTCTCGTTCGAGAAATATCGGGCACGATTATAGGGACATTTCAAAAGCATAGTTGCTCGAGTAATCGCGATCGGCCGCGAAAACTAGGACGAATCTGTCAACATTTTATTTCCATATTTCTTTACAAATAATGATTTAATTAATTTCAAAAAGGCGTGAAATGAAATCCGAGAACTGACTTGTTACTGCGTGAAAAGTAATCGTAATATAAATTAGTGCTTAAAACTGAAAAAAGGTGATGTAAAATATTGGCATGACTTTAGTGATTTCATTATCAATTTTTTAGTTTATTATCATTTTTCAGTGAAGTTAATATTTATTGAGTAGTTTTTCATTAGCTAACATTAATCTATACTGCATAATATATAGAAAAATGTGTAAAAGATATATAATTATTGATAGTTTTAATGTTTTGACATCGTAAACAGAACATAACCTCCAAATACACATGATTTTTTTAGTCACTGCAATTTATCAAATTTCGTCATTGTGTTTATAATTTATGTTGCAAAAAGGTAATTATACAAATTACCAGTGTTGTACTTAGCCATTTTATAGAACAAAGTTAGGTTATATGACGTTTTGTACAACTCAATATTATTTTTCGAACTGTATTTTAAGAAGGAAACTGTTAATAATTTTTAATTATAATATTCAGTATCATAAAAGAATTTCAGCATTGTAGTTATCACTTATCGTGATAAAAATTCGAATAAATATTGATTTCGATTTTTTTCGACCACTTTATTTCTTATAAATAAAATATTAATTTTATTCGAAAATATTTTTAATTGTAATAAAAACTAAAAAATTTTAAAAGAAAATTAATTTTTATTATGATTAATTATTATAATGTCCATCAGACGTATTGGAACTATCAGAAGATTCGATTTTGGGGTTATGTTTCGACGGATTTCATCTCGGAGGTCTCAATCTCTCAATCAATATAAAACTAACAATACAACTTTCATTTCATTAAAGTATACTTAAAATACAAAAATACACTTGAAATACACGTCCAAATCACTAAAAACACATTTCAAGAAAACTTAACCTTTTTCGCGAAGACTGGGACGACGACTCGCGATTACTTGTACATGGCAGATTTGGAAATGGCGATAACTGGGACATCGGTACTTTTTGACTTTTAATTGTTTATCAATAAGAAGTAATATTAAATATAATGTAAAACCAATTTTCATAATATTCTAGGATGTTTAATGCTTCAATCAGTACCAATCATTTTTTAACTAATCCTTCCAAAACAATTTTCTAAATATTTGAAGTCAATGAAATCTCTTATGGTGACGATTACTGGGACGTTTACCTTAATTGTAAACATATTTTGTTGAAGATTTGTCTTATGTCGTTGGATTCAAGTGGCTGATAATCCGTTGTTTTTTCTTTTTGATAAGTAATTTTTTAAACTAAAAACTTAATTACTCTATTTTTGATCGAAAACTTATCTTCTTTCGTTGAAAATTAAACTTTTTAGTTAAAAATTCATGTATTTTCTTGAAAACTCGTCTTTTGGTCTAAAATCAATCTTCTGGGTAAAAAATTCAGCTATTTTGTTAAAGACATCTTTTTTTGGTCGAAAACTGAACTGTTTTGTTGAAAATTCGTCCTTTTGGATTGGAAATTCATCTTTCATGGTAGAAAAGTCATCTTTCATGGTTGAAATTTCATTCCTCTTGGCTGAAAATGGACTTTTTTGTCAAAAAATCAATTTTTTGGGTTAAAAATTCAACTACATATTTAGAGTCTCTTAGCCCCGGGCAGAAACCCTTATAGTTTCGGTAGGGTGTCCGTCCATCCGTCTGTCTATCGTAGTTATTTCCAAGGAGGGGAAATGAGGGAAAATAAGTTAATGGAAAGTAGGAGAGGTAAGATAAAACGAGGGGAGGGAAATCAGGGGAAGTGAGGGGAAAATAGGATAGGGAAGTTACGGGAATTGAGAAGAGGGAAAGTAGGGGATGTAATGGGAAAGGAGGAGAGGGGAAGGGATGGGAAATGAGGATAAGGGAAGTAGGTGCAGTATGGTAAATGAGGAGAAATCGGGGGATGTGAAGTAGCAAAAATGAGGGGAGGGTAACAAGGATAAGGGAAGGGTAATGGGGGGAAGGGAAATAGGTGAAGGAGGGAGAGTAAGTAGAAGTGAGTGTGTGTGAGCGGATGTAGGGAAAATGATTAGAAATTAGGTTGAGTAGCGGATAAGGGGGTGAAGGGAAGAAGGGAGAAGGAATGTGTTAGCTGGGGAAGCAATAAGAGGGGAAAGTAGAGAAGGGAGAAGTTGGAGAAGTTGGAGAAGGGTAAGTGAGCGGAGGGGAAGTAGGGGAATGTAGTGGGAGTAGGTGGAGTAGGGGGAGTAGGGGACAGAGAGTATGGGAGGGGGAGATTCGAACGTCTTAATTAACGTCCTAGTAGGCTACAAAACCCTTTTTTGTATTCGCGGCGCATACTTATTGAAGATAAGAGATAATTAGGCTCTTTTCAGATATTTCCGAATCTAATGTCAAGGATGGTTTTCACACCAACGCAATGATCTTCAATTTCACTTATACGTCCACTAACTCAATAAGAATATCCGGAAAAGCCTCGGCGACGAATGAACGTTTCACCACGAGGACGTAAATTTTATGGGAAATTAAATTTTCAGACGTCAAAGACTACATTTTCCGGAGAGCGAAAATAGGGGATGTGTCCACCTTGCAGTAAACTGGTGTTCTAGTTTCAAAGCTCTATTCTACTAATAATTGATTAGATTGATACCTTGTTGGTGAAAAATTGCTTTGAATTTAAAAAGCTCGTATATATAACACTGTAATAGCTAAACAGTCCCTAAACTAATACAGACTGAAAATGATTAATTTTCTACCAAAGGATATGAATTTTTAGCCACAGAATGAATTCCAAATTGAACAGTCGAATTTTTTGAAAAAAAGTTGACTTTTAAGTCCAAAAAGATAAATTTTTCACAAAAAATTTAATTTTCAGCTGAGAAAGATGATTTTTCAATCAAATAATTGCATTTTAAACAAAAAAACAAAATTAATTCAGGACCAAACAGTTTAGTTTGTAACCAAATAGTTGAACTTTCAAAAAGGAGAGACAGATTTTCAACAAAATAGGTGAAATTTGAACCAACTTGTTGAATCTTTAGATCAAAAAGACAACAAAATGGTTGATGTTTTAACCAAACAGTTGAATTTTTAAATTAAAAAGATACATTTTAAACGAAAAATTTGAATAGTTACACTTCCAGGTCAAAAAATTAATTTTCAAAAAAAAGAAAACGAATTTTCAACAAAATAGTTAAATTTTCAACCAAAGAGACGAATTTTCAACTGAAATGATGAATCTTTAACAAAAAATTGAATGTTTAACAAAGGACTCAACCTGTCAACCAAGTAGTTGAATTAAAAAAAAAAAGATGAATTCTCTACACAAAATGTAATAATTGATATTTCAATGAAAATTTTTTTATTTTACAATTAAAAAGCAGTTGAATTAATTTTCAACCAAATAATTGAATTTTTGATATAAAAAGAAGGATTTTCAACTAAATAGTTGAATTTTGAACTGAACAGTGAAATTTTCAAGCCAAAAAGACGAATTTTCTACAAAAAATTTCAATTTCCAACCCGAAAATATCAATTAGCAATTAAAACTAAAATAGTTCAATTTTAAGTTTAAAAAATCAGTATTTAACCAAGAAAAAAATGAATTTTCAACATAATAGTTTAATTTTCAACCAAAGGAATAAATATTCATTTAGTAGAATCAATTTTTAATAAGACGGTTCTAATTTTAATCAAGTAGTTTATTTTTTAAACAAGAAAATTAATTTTCTAATAAAAAAGACAAATCATTAACAAAATACATGAATTCAAAACAAATACTTGAATTTTCAAACAATAACTACCAATTTTCAAACAAGAATGAAGAAGTTAAATTTTCATATAAAAAAATTTTCAACCAAAAAAAAACGAATTATGAACAAAAAAGTTGAATCTCCCACCACTAAAATTAATTGTTAATAAAGTAGTTCAACTTTCACATAAGTATTTAAATTTTCAGACGAAAAATACGAATTCTTGATGAAAAATTTAATAGTTAAATTTTCAACTCAAAACAATATATTTTCAACCAAAAACGGAATAGTTAAATTTTCAGTTACGAAAATCATTTTTCAACAAAAAAAAACGAATTTTCAACAAAATAGTTCAATCTTCAACTAATAATATGGATCTTCAACAAAAAAGTTATTTTTCAAGCAAACAGTTGAATTTTCGACTAAAAACTATCAATTTCACTCAAAAATGCAGTAGTTAAAATTTCAGTTAAGGAAATTAATTTTTAACAGAAAAAGAAACAACTTTGCAACAAAATTGGTAAATCATCAACCAATAATTTTTTTTTTTAATTAGTACAACTTTAAATCAACTAGTAGTTGAATTTTCAAGCAAAAGAAATTATTCCTCAATGGAAAAAAACAGTTCAATTTTCAACTAAAAACTACAAATTTTTAACCATAAACGGAATAGACAAATTTTCATCAAAAAAAATTAATTTTCAGTTAAAAAAGCGAATTGTCCTTAAAATAGTTCAGTCTTTAAACAAAAACATAAATTTTGAACAAAGTGGTTCAATTTTCAACCAAAATAGATGAATTCTCGATAAAAAATCTAATATTTGAATTTTCAACTAAGAACGATTGATTTTAAACCAAAATACATCACTTAAAAAAAGACGAATTTTCAACCAAGAAAGAGTTTTCAGTCAGTAGAGAACAAAAATTTATACCAAATTGTTCAATTTTCAAGCCAAATAGGTGAATTCACTACAAAACTGTTGAATTTTGATCCCGAAATAATGAATCAAAACAAAGTTCATTTACAACCAAATAGTTGAATTTTAATCTGAAAATGGTAAATCTTCAGGCAAAAACGGAATAGTTAAAAATTATAGTTATGAAAATTAATTAAAAAAAAAAACGAATTTTTAACAAAATAATTAAAAAGTCAACAAATAAAACTAATTTTAACAAATTAGTTCAATTTTTAAGCAAAAGAGATGAATTCTCAATGACAAATTTAATAGTTGAAATTTCAACTAAAAACGATAAATTTTCAACCAAAAACGGAATAGTTACATTTTCAGTTAAAAAGATTAATTTTTAACCAAAAAAACAAATTTTCAACGAAATAGTTGAAACTTCAACTAATAAAATGAATTGTTAACAAAGCAGTTCCAATTTTAACCAAAAGAGATGAATTCTCGACGAAAAATGGAATAGTTGAATTTTTATCTAAATACGATAAATTTTCTACTAAGAAGTGAATAGTTAACATTAAAGTTGGAACAATTAATTTTTAATAAAAAAAAAACTAATTTTTAACAAAATAGTTGAATTTTCAACCACTAAAATGAGTTTTTGAAGAAACAAGATGAATTTTTTAAAAAATAATTCAATTTTGAACAAAATTATAAAATTTCCAACCAAATAGTAGAATTTTTAACCAAAGGAGATGAATTCTGAACCAAAAATATAATAGCAGACTTTTCAATTAAAAATAATTAACTTTGCTTCCCGTTAGCAAATGTATTTGCTTCCTCATAGAGGAAGCATTAGTTATTTTTTCAATAATAGACAAACCAAAGTCTTCATTTTGATCAATTTAAAAATAGAAATTTACAAAAAATAAAAAAAATTACAAAATATTACAAACAATTTTTTAAATACAAAGACAAATCAGAAAAATCAAATTTTGTATTCGGAATGACAATTTTTCGAGCTGGAAAAGGGAAGGGAAAAGTTCTGTCGCACCCTATCCCTTTCCCAGCTTTATGATTTTTTTACAAAAATTGTCAGAATTATTTTATTTGAAAATTTATGATCAAAAAAAGTTTTTCTGTTTGAAACAGATGACTCAAATATTATAGATGAGCATAACTTCCTTAATCTTCAATCAAGTGTATTAATATTATAGATTAATCGATTTGCCTCGAACCAACGAATCTTTTCCGTTCTTGCATCAATTTTGAATTATGTTAGTGAAAAAAGTTTTACCATAAAAAATAGTTTTTTCAACTATTATGCATTACCATAGCTTCCTTACTCTTCAATAAAATGTGTTAATATTATAGGTCAATCGATTCGTCTCGAATCAATACATCTTTTCTGTTCTTGCATCAACTTTGAATTATATTAATGAAAAAAGTTTTACTATAAAAAACCGATTTTCAAAATATATAAATTACCATAACTTCCCAACTCTTCAATAAAATGTATTAATATTATAGGTCAATTGATTCGTCTCGAACCAAGGAATCTTTTATATTCGTGCATCAACTTTGAATTATATTGAAGAAAAAAGTTTTACTATAAAAAACCGTATTTTCAAGTATTATGCATTACCATAGCTTCCTTAATATTCAATAAAATTTATTAATAGTATAGGTCAATCGACTCGACTCGAATCAACACATCTTTTCTGTTCTAGCATCAACTTTGAATTATGTTAATGAAAAAAGTTTTACTATAAAAACCGATTTTCAAAATATATAAATTACCATAACTTCCCTACTCTTCAATAAAATGTATTGATATTATAGGTCAATCTATTCGTTCCGAACCAAGGAATCTTTTATATTCTTGCATCAACGTTGAATTATATTGAAGAAAAAAGTTTTACTATAAAAAACCGTATTTTCAAGTATTATGCATTACCATAGCTTCCTTAATACTCAATAAAATTTATTAACAGTATAGGTCAATCGACTCGACTCGAGTCAACACATCTTTTCTGTTCTTGCATCAACTTTGAATTATATTAATGAAAAAAGTTTTACTATAAAAAACCGATTTTCAAAATATATAAATTACCATAACTTCCCTACTCTTCAATAAAATGTATTAATATTATAGGTCAATCGATTCGTCTCGAACCAAGGAATCTTTTATATTCTTGCATCAACTTTGAATTATATTGAAGAAAAAAGTTTTACTATAAAAAACCGTATTTTCAAGTATTATACATTACCATAGCTTCCCTAATATTCAATAAAATTTATTAATAGTATAGGTCAGTCGACTCGACTCGAATCAACACATCTTTTCTGTTCTTGAATCAACTTTGAATTATGTTAATGAAAAAAGTTTTACTATAAAAACCGATTTTCAAAATATATAAATTACCATAACTTCCGTACTCTTCAATAAAATGTATTAATATTATAGGTCAATTTATTCGTTTCGAACCAAGGAATCTTTTATATTCTTGCATCAACTTTGAATTATATAGAAGAAAAAAGTTTTACTATAAAAAACCGTATTTTCAAATATTATGCATTACCATAGCTTCCTTACTCTTCAATAAAATGTATTAATATTAGAGGTCAATCGATTCGAATCGAATCAACACATCTTTTCTGTTCTTGCATCAACTTTAAATTATATGTTGAAGAAAAAAGTTTTACTATAAAAAATCGATTTTCAACATATATAAATTACCATAACTTCCCTACTCTTCAATAAAATGTATTAATATTATAGGTCAATTTATTCGCTCCGAACCAAGGAATCTTTTATATTCTTGCATCAGCTTTGAATTATATAGAAGAAAAAAGTTTTACTATAAAAAACCGTACTTTCAAATATTATGCATTACCATAGCTTCCTTACTCTTCAATAAAATGTATTAATATTAGAGGTCCATCGATTCGAATCGAATCAACACATCTTTTCTGTTCTTGCATCAACTTTAAATTATGTTATTGAGAAAAGTTTTACTCTAAAAAACCTATTTTCAAAATATATAAATTACCATAACTTCCCTACTCTTTAATAAAATGTATTAATATTATTGGTCAATCGATTCGTCTCTAACCAAGGAATCTTTTATATTCTTGCATCAACTTTGAATTATGCTAATGAAAAAAGTTTTACTATAAAAAACCGATTTTTAAAATATTATTGAGTGCAAAAAGTGTGACACCCACGCACACTCATCCACACACACACATCCACACACACACACAGCCGAAAAATTGCTTAGAACATTGTATTAGACGTTTTTAAATTGAGGAAGGTTCAACTAAATGAATTTGAAATTTTTGGAAAATTTTACCATTACAAAGCTTCCTCTATGAGGAAGCAAAAAGGGGAAAAAGTAGAAGTTTCTTAAAAACAGAGAAAGAAGAGGAAGTCTTTAAAAAGGGGAAAAGAGGGGAATAGCGGAAAGAGTGTGAATTCCGTTACTTTTATTTCAAAACGCGAAAGAATTTTAAAGTAATTGTCATGAAGCAATAGTCTGAAAATAATGTATAATCTGTCAAAAGAAGATGTTATCTTCGAATCATGCACTCCACTAAATGGACTTGAAGGTGCTTTCCCGTCTAGTTTCTCAACACAGGACAGTTGAAACATATCTTTGCAGCTGTGACCGAGCGCAAGTCGTGCGAAGCGTATCACATGTCACATTCATGTCGAGTCAGACATTTAAAAGTGTCACAAAAGCGTTTTTTTTCCTCAGATAGTTGGCAACAAATTCTTTACCCAACTCTACTTCCGTTATTGCAGAAAGCAGATTAACGAAATATATAAATAAACAAAAAATTAAATAACACATGTAAAAAGTTTATTTTTGGGGTTTTGTAGCCCCGTGCAGAAACCCTTATAGTTTCGGTTTCCCCGGAGGGGAACTGAGGGGAAATGAAGGGAAAATAAGACAAGAGTAAGTATGGAAAGTAAGGGGAAAATAGGGATGATGAAGTAGGGGAAGTAAGGGAAATGAGGGGTGTTGAATTAAAGAAAATGAAGGGAAATGTTGTGAAGGGGAAATAGGGGAAGTAAGGGGGAATGAGGGATTGGGAAGGAGGAAAAATTATGGGAGGGGAAAAAGGGAAATAAGCAGTGGGAAGGTAGGGAAAGTGAATGGAAATGATGGGAGAATAATTAGGGGAAGTAAGGGTAAATGAGGGATTGAGGAGGTGGGAAAATGATTGTAAGGGATCTAGGGGAAATAGAAAGAAAGAAAGTGAAAGATAGAAAGTGAGGAGAAATGATGGGCAATTAGAGTGGGGAAATATGGGGAGTGGGGGAAGTAGGGGAAATGATTAAAAGTGAGGGTTCATAGCGAGGGTGAGTAGGGGAGGAAAAGTGAGGAGAGAGAAAGTGAGGAGAGGGGAAAGAATAGGGGGAAGAAATTGGTGAAGGGAGGGGAAGAGAAGAGTGAACGTAGGGGGAGTAGGGAAGGGAAAGTATGTGAGGGGCGGATTTAAACGACTTAATTAACATCCTAATGGGCAAGTAGACCATCTCAATACAGAATTCACACACTTTCCCCTATTTCCTCTTTACTCCTCTTTTGAAGAATTTTTTTCAATTCATTTGTTTGAAAATTCAACAATAAGAAAATGAGACTATTCTATGTTGGAAGTTAATTCCTTTTTATTTAAAAGTCTACTATTATATTTATGGTATAGAATGCAACTCAAATGGTTAAGAATTGTACTATTTGGATGAAGATGGAACTATTTTGTTGAATATTTTTTTTTAGCTGAAAATTGAACTAATCCATTTTTGGCTTGAAATTGCTCGTTTTTAGTTGAAAATACAGATATTAAATTTGTCATCGAAAATTCACCTTTTTTCGTTCAAAATTCAACTATTTGGTTGAAAATGTATTTTGTTGAAAATTCGTCTTTTTTCGTAAAAAATTAATCTTGTTTTGGTTGAAAATACAATTACATGGTTGTAAGTCGAAATACTTGGTTGAAAATTTCTTTTATTTTTTGAATATTTAACTGTTTTGTTTAAAATTCGTTTTTTGTTTGAAAATTAATTTTTGAAATGAAAATTTTTAACTATTCCATTTTTTATTGAAAATTGTTCGTTTTTTCGTTTACAATTTAATAACTTGGTTTAAAATTAACTTTTTCATTGAAAATTCATATTTTCAGGTGTAACATTCAACAGTTTTTTCAGAAAAATCGTCTTTTTGGGTTGAAAATTCTATTATTTTAAAAGAAAGTTGAACTATTTCGTTGAAAATGAACTTTTTGGTTAAAAAGTATTATTTTCAGGTTGAAAATTCTACTCTTTCTTTTTTTTAATTCATCTTTTTTATTTGGACATTTATCTCTTTTCTGTAGAAGTTTAATCAATTTTTGTTGAAAATACAATCATTATATTTTTCATTCAGAATTGATCTTTTTTGTTTGAAACTTTAAATTCTTACTTGAAAGTTGAACAGCTTTGTTAAACATTCATTTTATTGGTAGAACATTTAACTATTTTGTTGAAAATTAGTTCTTCTTTTAATTCAACTATTAAGTTAATGATGGACTTTTTGTTAAAAATTCATATTTTCGGGTTAAAAATTCAACTGTTTTGTAGTGAATTCACCTTTTTGGCTTAAAAAATGAACAATTCGGTGGGAATTTTTTTTCTATGCTTTTTTTTTTCTTTGAAAATCCATCTTTTTTGGTAGAAGTTTTATAGATTTTAGCTGAAAATTTAAAATGTTACATTTTTCATTGATAATTCATCTTTTATGCTTGAAAGTTCAACTACTTTGTTGAAAGTAGAACTTCTTTGTTTAACATTCATTTTGCTGGTTAAATATTTAACTATTTTGTTGATTAAATTTTCTTTTTGTTTGAAAATTAATTTTTTCTAACTAAAAATTATTAGTTATTCCGTTCTTGTTCGAAAACTGATCGTTTTTAGTTTACAATTCAACTATTTTGTTGAAAATGAACTTTTTTGTGAAAAATTCATATTTTTGGGTAGAAAATTCAACTGTTTTTAGAGAAATCGGGGTTTTGACTTAAAAATCCAACAATTAGATTGACATTTCTTTCCTCGTTTGAATGAAGAATCTTCTTTGGTGGAAAATTCATCTTTTTTGCTGAAAACTCGATTTTTTTTTTTAAAGTGCAACTTTTTGGTATAAGATTATTCTTTTTTGAGTGAGGATTCAAATATTTTGTTAAAAGTTCGTCTTTTTTCGGTGAATTGAGCTGTGTTTAAATTAAAATTAACATCTTTTCTGGTTAAAACATCAATTATTTGATTGAAAGTTGAACTTCTCTGTTGAAACTTAATTTTTTTTAAGATTCATCATTTTATTTGAAATTATTTTGTTGAAAATTTAATTATTTTGTTAAAAATTCAACTATTTTGTTGAAAAGTCATCTTTTTTTGTGAAAAATTTACCTATTTGGTTTTAAATGCAACTCTTTGGTTGATAATCATTTTTTTTTTAATTCAACAATTTGGTTGGAAACTCAACATTAAAGGTTCAAAATTCAACGATTCGGTTAGAAACTTATCTTTTTCAAAAATGCAACTTTTTTTGGTTTCAAATTCGTCTTTTTGGATAGAAAATTCGTACATCTTGATTGAAAATTCATCTTTTTGGTAGAAAAGTTATTTTTTTCTCAAAAATGCATCTTCTTGGCTTAAAGATTCGAATCATTTTTCAAAAATGCATCCGCTTGTGGCTAGAGCTTTATCTTTTTTCTTTGAAAATTCGACCATTTGAATGAAAATTCTACTATTCCGTTAAAAAATCAATTATTTTGTTAAAAATTCCTCTCTTTTGTTTGAATGTTCAACAACTTGGTTGTAAATGCAACTGTTTTGTTTAAAATTAATTTTTTTTGTTTCTAAAAACTTAAATTCTTGGTTGAATAATGATCTAACTTGGTTGAAAATTCATCTTTTTGGATTGAAAATATTGTATTTGTTTGGAAATTCACTATATATATTGACTGGGCATTAGGGTGGTCCAAAAATTTTTTTTCGAATTTTTATGGGGACACCCCCCCAATTTGTTCGAATCCACCCAAAAATAAATCCATTTTTTTTTTTTTTTTGAAAAAATGATATTTAGGGGTGGCGCAAGCCCCATGAAGTTTAACATGTATTTCCCATAAGAAAAAAAGACGTTTTTGTAAATCTTATTCAGAATCCTCAATATTATCTCAATCGAGTTGAAACTCGACATTTCTCTTCACAATTAGCCATCGAATACGAATAAAATATCACCCCCATAAATCTGTTTTATAGGATCCCAAAGAAACCCCATAAGTGAAAAAATGGGTTTTGCGAGTTTCTGGCGCTAATTATGATTTTTTTGCGCTTTTTTTAATGCGAATTGTTTCTAATACATAAAATATGACTTTATACTGAAAATTATATATTTTAATGAATTGTTTAAACAATTTATTATTGTTTTTAGCAATTTTCTCATAGAATGTAGTTAGAAAGACGCGGGTTTTTCACAAATTTTCCATTTGTTGTCCAATTTTCAATTAGAGGGAAGTGATAGTTCATCAATGTTAACAATAGTGATTGTTTAAACAATTTATCATAATTATTAATAATATTATATTTGAATAATGCTAGAAAGATGCGGATTTTTTTTTTTTCTGGCTTTTTGTCCAGTTTTCATATGTAGTAAAGTAATAATAAATTCAAGTTAACAAAATAATTGTTTAAACAATTTATTATAATTATTAATAATATTATATTTGAATAATGCTGAAAAGATGCGGTTTTTTTTTTTAATTTCTGGGTTTTTGTCCACTTTCACTCGGATTGAAGTAATAATGAATTCAAGTTGACAAAATAAAGGTTTAAACAATTTATTATAGTTATTAATAATATTATAATTGAATAATGCTAGAAAGATGGTTTTTTTTTCAATTTCTGGCTTTTTGTTTAATTTTCATTTTGAGTGAAGTAATAATGAATTCAAGTTAACAAAATAATTGTTTAAACAATTTATTATCATTGTTGATAATATTCTCTTTGCTTAATCGGTAGAATGTTGCGGTTTTTTCTTAAATTTTCAACTGTTTGTTTATTTTTTATTAGGCGTGACTTGATAATTAATTAGATTTAGCAAAAATAATTGTTTAAACAAATTATTTTTGTTAATGACTATCCTCATCTATATCGATTGCGCCTGATAGTGGCGGTTTTTGGTTTTTGGCAATTTTTACCTTTCTGTCCTTTTTCACTCAGTGAGGTAATAATTAATTAAAGTTAACAGAAAACTTGTTTAAACAATTTAATATTGTTTATAACTATCTTTTCTCAGATAAGTGCTCGAAAGTGGCGGTTTTTTCTAAAATCTTTCACTTTGCATCGCCTTTTTATTTATGAACAAGTAATAAGTCAACCACAACAAAAATGATTTTTCGAAAGGTATTGTTATTTTAAGTGAATTATTTTTGCTCTTTTCCAAATGCTTAAAAAATTAATTTAAAGAAAAAAAAACTATTTTACACAAAAGAGGCAAAAACAAAGAATAGAATACTTAGGAATAGGTGGAAGGACTAGGTCTTTAAATGACTTGTAAAATTTTTTTTTTGGATTACAACAAGAAGTTTATTGCAAAGCGTAAAAGAAAAACTTGTAATTGCAAATCTCTAATGTTTATATATTAATTGCTCGTAATTAAGCAGGCGAAGCAAAGTAAAAGATTTTAGAAAAAACCGCCACTTTCTAGCACTTATCTAAGAAAAGTTATTTATAAACAATGTTAAATTTTTTAACCAACTTTTCTGTTAACTTTAATTAATTATTACCTTACTAAGTGAAAAAAGGACAGAAAGGTAAAAATTTCCGTAAAATCGCAACTATCAGGCGCAATGAATATAGATGAAGATAGTCATAAACAATAATAATTTGTTTAAACAATTATTTTTGCTGAATCTAATTAATTATCAAGTCACGCCTAATAAATAATAAACAAACAGTTGCAAATTTCAGAAAAAACCGCAACATTCTACCGATTAAGCAAAGAGATAATTATCAACAATGATAATAAATTGTTTAAACAATTATTTTGTTAACTTGAATTCATTATTACTTCACTACAAATGAAAATTAAACAAAAAGCCAGAAATTAAAAAAAAACCGCATCTTTCTAGCATTATTCAATTATAATATTATTAATAAGTATAATCAATTGTTTGAACAATTATTTTGTTAACATGAATTCATTATTACTTCACTCCGAATGAAAAGTGGACAAAAAACCAGAAATTAAAAAAAAAACCGCATCTTTTCAGCATTATTCAAATATAATATTATTAATAATTATAATAAATTGTTTAAACAATCACTATTGTTAACATTGATGAACTATTACATCCCTCTAATTGAAAATTGGACAAAAAATGGAAAATTTGTGAAAAAACCGCGTCTTTCTAACTCCATTCTATGAGAAAATTGCTAAAAACAATAATAAATTGTTCAAACAATTCATGAAAATATCTAATTTTCAGTATAAAGTAATATTTTATGTATTCGAAATAATTCGCATTAAAAAAACCGCAAAAAAATCATAATTAGCGCCAAAAACTCGCAAAACCCATTTTTTCACTTATGGGGTTTCTTTGGGACCCTATAAAACAGACTTACGGGGGTGATATTCGAAAAGTGATATTTTATTCGTATTATATGGCTAATTTTTAAGGGAAATGTTGAGTTTCAACTCGATTGAGATAATATTGAGGATTCTGCATAAGATTGACAAAAACGTCTTTTTTTCTTATGGGAAATACATGTTAAACTTCATGGGGCTTGCGCCACCCCTAAATATCATTTTTTTTCAAAATAAAAAAAATGGATTTATTTTTGGGTGGATTCGAACAAATTTGGGGGGTGTCCCGATAAAAATTAAAAACAAAATTTTTCCAATGCATTTTTGGACCACCCTACTGGGCATCTTAAGACTTTAAATTTTATTCAAAAGAATTTATTCCCCTATTTTCGTAAAAATCAAATTTAAAAAATTAAAGAATACATGTAAAAAGTTAGTTCTTTTTAGCATCAAATAGAAATAAAATTATGTTCTGCTCACTGAAATGCAATATCGGAAACAGCAAACTGATTTTCAGTATCTTCATCTGATTTATCGATAACGCAGTAAACATTTGCAAACCAACTCTGATGAAGCGAACGGAAACTCAATATTAGTTCTATCGATCACTGAACTGACGAACAAGTTTTATCAAAGGTCCCTTTCCCTTATGAATTCTAAAGTTATATCTGCTTTTCAAATATGATATCTCGTGAGTCTATTCAAATTTTATCATATTAAACTGAAATCTTTCAAGCACGTGAAAGGTTATTAAAAAATTCTTTTCATTACAATTTTCCAAAGCCTGCAATAGAGGATATGGTTCTATTTTCTATTTCTCTACCTGAGAAAATCACTTTTCGCTGGGTCGCACAATTTTCTCTTTTTGATTCAGTTCTATGAGTGAAAATAAATTTTTGCAAGTTAAAAATTGTTTTTAAAAGTCCATAAGTCTATTAATGGTATTTTTCGTAAGTATGCAAGAATTTAAATGAGTATTGGAAAATTAGAAAATACCCTAAATCCATTTCTTCAGGGTGGCTGCAAAACTTCATTTTCAAAATTGCCTGACTTGCCTGATTTTCTACTGATTTTTAATTTTTCCTGATCATTAACATTTAAAGGCGAACTTATAATCTTGTAACATTTTGATTATAGAATCTTCTATAAGTAAAATAAAACAATTTTAAATTCAAAAGAATTCGATTCGTAAAACTTCAGAACAATTCAAATTAAATTCAAAAGAATTTAAATTAATTTAAAAAAGATTTTTTTTTAATCCAAAAAATCCATTGATTTCAGCAAGATTGAAGTAATTCAGGGGAATTTAAGGAGAATGTGAAGTACTTGATGAAGTTCATAAAAATTCAAGGCGAATTTATAAAAAATTCACGCGAATTGAAAACAAATCAAAAATATGAAAAAAGTCCTTCAATTCAGTAAGTGTAAGATAAGTTTAGAAAAATGCAAGGGAATGCAAAAGAATTTGATGAAATGCCTAAGAATTCAAGGTGAGTTTAAAAGATTTCAAGATGAATTTAAAAAAAAACTAAAAAAAATCCCTTGAATTTAAAAGAATTCAAGAGAAATAAAAAAATTCCAGAGAATTCCTAAGAATTTTAAAGAATTTTAAAGAGATCAGGAAAAAATAATAATAATTCAGGGTGAATTGCCTTCAAATTATTGAAATAAAGTGAAAATTCCTTCGAATCTTTTAAAATTCCCGAAAATATTTAAAATCTTATGAAATCTCTTTAAACGTTTAAAAGCTCTTGAGAATTCTTTGGAATCTTAAAAAAAAAACCTAAAATATTTCGAATTCTTTGAAATCTTTTTAAATCCCTTAAAAATTTTTAAAGCTCTTCAAACCTCCTTGGAATAATTTTAAAATCTCTCAAATATTTCTAATCCTTCAAAATCTTTTGAAATCCCTTGATATTTTTTATAAGTCTTCAAAAAGCCTTGGAATTTAAAGAAATGCCCTAAAACTTTTTGAAATCCCTTCAAATTATTATTATATGATTAATTACTTCTCACTACTTTAATTTATATTAAATCTAAATTCAAATTTATTATTATTAGGTTTTGAAAATCTTTGAAATTATTTCGAATCTTACAAAATCCCGTAAAATTACATGAAATCTGATATTTCTCAAAATCCTGAAAAATTTATTAAAATACCTTCAAAGCTTTTAAAATCCCTTAAAATCATCTACATCCTTAGAAATTCCTTGAAAATTGTTAAATCTCTTAAAAATGCCTTAAAGTTTTTTTAAATACTCTAAAATATTTCAAATCCTTTGAAATATTTTTAAATTCTTTTGAAACTTTTCAAAGTTATTTAAAATTCTCTGCAATTTTTATAAACTTCTCTACAATCTTTAAAATCCTTTGGAGTACCTTTGAATTATTGAAAAATATTAACAATTCCTTGGAATCTTTTAGAACATCCTAAAATTGGAATTAAAAAAAAAAACTAAAATCTTTAAAATCCAATTTCTTCGAACTTTTTGAAATGAAATAGGTATAGACCTGAATTCAATAGTGGTTAACCGGTGGGTTAATTTATTGAAAGAGAAGTGAATAAAGTGATCTTTTCGTTTTTTTAAAGTGACTATAGAGTCTTTATCTTTAAAAAATTATTTGAGAAACAAAGTGAATATAGTGAATATTTGATAGTACTTATTTTCCTGGGAGGAGAAGTAGGGGAAGAGACGGGAGGAAAAGTCGGTGAAGGGAGGGAAAGTAAATTAGAGGAAGTTAGGAGAAGGAAAGAAGGAGAAATGAGGGGAAGAAAGGCAGGGGAAGTGAGGGAAAGGAAAGTACGGGAAGTGAAAAGTGGAAAAGTAGAGGAAGTGATATGATGGAAAGTAGCAGAAGTGTGGCTGAAGGGGGAGAAGAAGTGATGAGAGCATAAATATAGGAGGGATGGGTCACTAAGAGAGGCGATGATAAGGGAATTCATGGAGATGGGCTTATGGGTCGTAAGTGGTGTGAGAAAGGGGAAATAGGTATAGGTGGAGGTGAGTAAGGTGCGAGTGGAAGGGAGTGGAGTGGATGAT
>CAKNYM010053000.1:486877-533448 GCA_932195095.1 Andricus curvator
GTGAGTAAGGTGCGAGTGGAAGGGAGTGGAGTGGATGATCAGATATGATCAGATAGGACAAGATAGGATAGAACAGTGGAGAGAGGGATGGACTGATAGGGAGAGAAAGGAGATTGGAAAGACTCAATTAACCTCTCAATAGGCTACAAACCCCTTTTTTGATTTGACTAATTTTTTCAATAAAGATATAGATGACCAGGAACTTTGAAAATACTTTAATTGGTTGGGCTGCTTCCCAAGAAAGGCAGTAATTTATCATTTAGATCTAAATTCCAGATCCTAATTTCTGAAATTTTCCTCTGCCTTCTCCTGATTGCAATCCAAGATTCGATAGATACAAATAGACAGGCTTTCTCTTACTGTACGATACGATGCTTTCTCAAGTGAAACGCAATAAGTCACTTGTAAGTACATATATCTCGGTATCTTGTTCAACAATGCAGGAGGTAAGAACAAGCCAGATACAATATCTCAAAGTACATGGAGAGTGCACTACCCTTCAGACCATGGATACCTGTTACGATTCTTGCCACCACTGACAAAGTAATCCATAGAACTCACCTGCAACAAAAAGAAAAAAATCGATTTATAAACTTCGTTTGACTATTTTATGTCCCCGAAGGGTAAAAGTCGAGGAGGAAGAATGTTCCACATACAAAGTGGAAAACGTAAGTCTTCACGAGTATAATAGGGAGATCTGACTGGAAAATATCCTTTCTTCAGCTTCAAAAGTATCAAAATCATACTTGGAAAGTATTAGAAGAAGAATCTGAAGTTTCACAAAGCAAATTGGCTTTTCAAGATTTTCTTCTGTACTTTGTTGTGAACTATTATATAACATTTAAAAAAATGAAAAACAGACTTTAAAAAAGTGCTAGACAGTAAAAAATAATGTAGGAAAGGGAAATTAGTAATCTGAATGGAATAATAAATATAGAATAATTTGATAATGGAAATATGAATAAAGAATGGAATAATATCGCACTTAATTTAAGTTTAAGAACGACATGCAGTGTTGGAAAATTATAAATAATTTTGAAGTCAGCGATAAATTATTCTATCTATAAAATTTCTAGATAGCAAAATTTATACTAGGAACCATTGAGCTACTAGAGAGATTCTTCTTAGAGGATTCTTTCTCTGATCTCTCTAGTAGCTCAATGGTTAGAGCTCCTGACCGGAAATCAGTTGATCTGGTGTTCGAATCCCAGCGGAGTGAAAGGAGAAGATCTTTTTTTCTGAATGAATTCAATTTCAAAAAATTTCCCATTTATAACTCCATCTAGTCTGAGGACGTTAAATATTTTCTGTATTAGAGGATATAACTTTGATCGATATGGTAGATTTCCATTTTCACAGTGTGTGTGAAAGGATTTCTCTTAGGATCGATCGTTACCATCTCCGATGATAATACAGATTCCTAGTAAAAATTGATTTGTATATAGCATCTTGCATAATAAAGCGTATTTCAGAAAAAAGGATTCTGCCTCTGATCTCTCTAGTAGCTCAATGGTTAGAGCAACTGACCGGAAATCAGTTGATCTGGTGTTCGAATCCCAGCGGAGTGAAAGGAGAAGATTTTTTTTCTGAATAAATTTAATTTCAACAAATTTTTAATTCATAACTCCATCTAGTCTGAGAACGTTAAATATTTTCTGTAACAGAGGATATAACTTTGATCGATATTGTAGATTTCCATTTTCACAGTGTGTGTGGAAGGATTTCTCTTCGGATCGATCGTTACCATCTCCGATGATAATACAGATTCCTAGTAAGAATTCATTTGGATATAACATCTTGTATAATAAAGCGTATTTCAAAAAAAAGGATCCTTCCTCAGATCTCTCTAGTAGCTCAATGGTTAGAGCACCTGACCGGAAATCAGTTGACCTGGTGTTCGAATCCCAGCGGAGTGGAAAGAGAAGATCTTTTTTTCTGAATAAATTTAATTTGGCAAAATTTTGCGAAAAGAGCTAGATATTATGGTAAGCTGTGCGTTTAACTGGCACAGCTGAACTATTTTTTTCAGTGCAAACTTATGCCTCGATTTCTGTTATCTTTTTCGTGTTTCGCATTTTTAACTTTTCTTTGAAATATTGTTTTGCCCAGAAGAAATTATATTATATTTTATACATATTTTTTTTTATATTCAAGTTCTCCACCAATTCCTTTTTTTTCTTTTTCTACATTATTTTTTACTATTTATCGCATTTTTACAGTATTTTTTCTTATTTTTTCTTTTTAATTGATAGTAACTTCGAAAAGTGTGACATTACACATGGAAAATATAAATGTAAATAACAATTTTTAATGGGCTTGAAGTTCTGAATGAAATTTTTACTGATGTCTTTTTAAACTAGAAAAAGTGCTACAATTTGTATTCACTTATATTTGAAATAATACATTATTAAAAGAAAATTTTAATGCATATTTTAAAATGTAGCTAGAATAATATTTCTCGACAAAATATAATTGGCAGGAAATATTTCGTTTATTTAAACGTCCAGAATTTCAGGTACATCAATTTTTGTAAATGCTTGAAAAAATGAATATATGAAGTAATTTTACAGTGAAACATATGAATACACAACTCTCGAATAGAACTTCGAATACAAAATTTGATTTGTCTGATCTGTCTTTGTATTTAAAAAAATTTTTGTATTATTTTTTAATTTTGTATCTTTTGTAAATTTATATTTTTTAATTATTCAAAACCTCTTTCCGCTATTCATTTCTTTTGGTTGAAAAGTGAGCTATTTGGTTGAAGATTGACCAATTTTGTAGAAAATTCGTTTTTTTATTTGAAAAGTAGTTTTCTTAACTGAAAATGTAACTATTTCATTTTTGGCTGAAAATCATCGTTTTTACTCGAAAATTGAACTATTAAATTTTTCATTGAGAATTAGCCTTTTTTGGTTGAAAATTGAACTACTTGTTTGAAAGTTGAACTACTGTGTTAAACATTCATTTTATTGGTTGAAGATTGAAAATTTTTTCTAGTCAGAAATTTATTTTTTTAACTGAAAATTGAACTATTCTCTTTTTGGTTGCAAATTTATCGTTTTTAGTTGAGAATTAAACTATTAAATTTTTAATGAAGTATTGATCTTTTTTGTTGCAAATTCGTCCTTTTTGGTTCAATTCAACTGTTTTTTTTATTAAAAATAGAAATATTTTTGTTTGAAATATCCAGGATTACATTTTTCGTTAAAAAGTCATCTTTTTGGTTAAATTCGACTATTTTTTATTCAAAACAATGTCCGATTCCCACTGTACGGACATTTTTTTCGCAACAACTTACGTTCGCAAGAAGTCGAATATCAAGTTTAAAATTTGGGAAATTAATTAAATAGGCTAAGCGGCGACCGCAAAAATACGAGTTGATCGAGTTAAAAAAAAATTAGTGGTAGTGAATAGAGTTTTGACTGAATCGTATTTGAATTTTTTGGTTTGTTTTTTAAAAAAATTCAATTTTTTCTTTAAACTTATATAACTGTTGCCCTAATTGAGATATTTCAGAATCATTTCCGGATTCTGGTAGAGTTTATCGCCGACTAAATAACTTTTGTGACCAGGAGAATTTTTTCATAAAATCCAATTTTCGCATTTTTCTTGCAAACAACAACGGATACGAAAAAATGTGAAGAAAATAATTGGAACAGTTAGAAAAGTTCTGCGAAAAATTCCTTTACTCATTTATTATATCGTGTACCATTTCCGAGAGAAATAAAAAAATTCAATTTTCATAAAGAAAAAAATTATCTTGGCCACAAAAGTGGTTTAGCCCGCATAAAACTGATAGAATACCTTTTTATATAAATAAAAATTTTTAACAAAATATTTTTAAAAAAGAAAAAAGATGGGGTTTTCCCCCTTTCACAGAAGAATTGAAATTGCCCATATGTTTTTAGTCCTTCAACTTGTTTTTCAAATTTTATATATAAATGAACAATTAAAATTTGAAAATGTCTTCATTCATTTTTTCTATCATTCTGTGATAGTTTAATGTCTCTATGCAAATTTAGATTCACAATAATAGGTAAAACTCGAAGAATAAATTTCTATTAAAACCAATTTTTGGTTCCAATTGAGCTGCAACAAAAAGGAACCTCTCTTGCTGAAAAGAAACCCAAAATAATAAATGGTTTCTAAATGAACCTAAAAATCGCAAAAATACGCATTGCCTAATTTTCTCTAAAAAACAACATATTGTGTCCCCGAGAGATTCTGCGACTTCAAGTGTAGAACCTGCCTGATTTGAAATGGATTCGGTCTTTTATTGGTGCAGTGAAAGCACCTAGGCTGCCTAACCTCACCCTGTCCGGATGCCAAAAAAATGTTCACCTCCGGTACGATTTTTGAGGCATCACTATACCTATCGAGTTTAAAGATGAGCTAATGGCTAAAATGTAGCTCTCAATTAGCCCTACCAATACCACTAGGGTTGCCTCACCCACCCTGTCCCAACCGTTGGCAACCTCTTTCTAGGTTCCGTATTTTGAGACAGTTACTATACCCATCGAGTTCAAGAATAAATCCAACGTCAAATTAATGTTTGATCCTCCCTCTAACTAAATACTACGGGTTGCCACCTTTCATCCTGTCCGAAATATCGGGCAACTCACTTTGAAAATGTACCCGCAAGTGTGAACCTTCATGCGAACGTAATTAAAAACAATGTTTTGCCATTTTAAGAAGTAAACAAGGTTCTCCAGATGTTTCGAATACACCTTCCTCAAGGAAGTTGTGTCCATAACTAAAATTTTAGACAACCTCGTGGGTCCAACGTGCCTCCTGCTGCAGTTCGGAACGCAACTTCATAAGGGAAGATGTATTTTGAACACCTGCAGTACCAAGTTTACTTCCTGAAACGACAATTACCTTAGAAACACGGTTAGGGTGCCTTGAACTTCTGTCCTGAACACATCTTCCCTGGTGATGATGTGTTTTGAATACCTGGACCACCAGGCTTACTTCCTAGAACGACGAGACTCTGGAAGTACGGTCAAGGTATTGTAAATACCTGGACTACCAGATTTACTTCTAAGAATGACGAGACCTTCGAAAACCCATGAGGGTGTCTTGAATTTCAGTTATAAACACAACTTTCTCGAGGAAGATATATTTTAAACACCTGGAGTACCAGGTTTATTCTTCAGAATGGCTAGACCTTCGAAAGACGGTTGAAGAATCTGAAATTTCTGTTCTGATTACACTATCTTCGGAGTAGATGTTCTCTAAATACCTGGACTACACCAAGGTTACTCTTCTGACTGACGAGACCTTGGAGAAAAGGTCAAGGAATTCAAAATATCTATTGTGAACACACCATCCTCGAAGATATATTTTGAACATCAAGACTACTAGGTTTACTTTTCAGGTTGGCTAGACCTTCGAAAAACGGTTAAAGAATCTTAAATTTCTATCGTGAACACAACTTCCTCTGGGAAAATGTATTTTAAGCACCTGGACTACCAGGTTCACTTCTTAGAATGACAAGACCTTTAAAAAATTATCAAGATAACTAACTTTCAGTTCTGAACGCCGTGCAGTTGAAGATTTTCGAAAAACATTCCTTTCTGCTAAATTCAAGTCCTGCGAATCGATAATCGACCCTCGATCGAGATTTACTGACATTTGCAAACAAACATCCACAGCCTCAATAATCATAAATTTGAATAAACGGAGCTAAGTAAATGATTTTTTTTTCTTCAAAATTTGATTAATAATTTAATTTCAAACAGTTTCTATTGTTCATCATTCAGTTCAAAGTTTTAAATAATTTCATGATGTGTTCAGTAGTTAAAATTTAATGACAGAAAATTGATCTCGAAATTTGAATCAAGTTGATCACGAATATAGATACCCTTCTAGAAATAATTAATTGAAAAGAATTGAAAACGATAGAACGAAATTTGAATTCTTTCTAATCGTGTTTCTTAATCGTGTGTGTGCAATTTGATGGCAGCACTTTAGTCTCGCGGGAATTATTCGAAAACGTTTATTTACTTTTTTTCGAGACAACACATTTTAAGCAATATGTTCATGAAAAAAATTAAATAAATGTTTTTTAATAAGTTCCGCGAGCTGAGAGTGCTGTCATCAACAAATTTGCCAATGAGGTGAAGTTTTTTCATCAAATTATTCATTTCACTGTCTATAATTTTGTATAAAAAACGTGTAATTTATTAAATAAATTACTTAACGTATTTTAGGTACAGACAAATTAGAATTAACTGGGAGTAAAGGTATTCAGATTCTTTCTCATCTTCTAATATGCTACGGATATTAGAATTTTTACTTGTTAATTCGTCAACCTCTGTTCCACTATCACTCTCACTTGGAAGATTCATCATTTTAATTTAAAATTCATCTTCTTTTTGTGAAACTTCAACTATTTCGTTGAAAATCGATATTTTTCATTTAAAAACTAAACTATTTGTTTGAAAATGTATGTACTTTGTGGAAAATTTGACTTTTTTTGTAAAAAAAAAATCGTTATGGCTGAAATTTCATATTTTTGGCATATATATATATATATACCATTAAACCATTTCCCTTTCAGGGTAGGCGTGACACTACCCGATTCGGGTAGTGTTTCTAGGTTTTTCTTGTAGTTATAAATAACTACAAGTGTGGGCTCACCACACCCACGATGTGCCAACAGCACTCATGTCAGTATTCTTGAATGGTCACCCTTCCAAGTACTAACCGCGTCCAACGCTGCTTAACTTCAGTGATCTGACGAGAACTGGGTTTTTCAGCGTGGTATGGCATAAAATTCAACTATTCTTTTTCTTTGAATGTTTTTTGGTTTAAAATTATATTTTTTGTTTAAATGAAAATGTAACCATTATTCCAGTTGAATATTCCATAATTTTAGTTAAAAATTCTTCTCTTTTTTTTAAATTTCTTTTTTTGCCTAAAAATTTATTTATTCAATTTTTTGTACCAAAATTATCTTTTTTAGTTGAAAATTCTTCTTTTGGTAGAAATTCATCTACTTGGTCCAAACTTCAATTATTCTATTTAAAGATTCATCATTTCAGTAAAAAATTCATCTGTCTGGTTTAAAATTCAACTATTTCAGTTGAATATTCATTGTTTTAGTTGAAAACTCTTATGTTTGGTTTAAAATTATTTTTTTTTACTACAAATGTTACTACTCCATTTTCATTTGAAAATTATTATTTTTTTAGTTCAAAATTCAACTATTTGGTTGAAAATTTGTCTTCTTTAATCAACAATTCAACTATTTTGTTAAAAATTCATGTATTTTGTTGGAAAATTGTATTTTTGTACAAAATAATTCTTTTCATTTGAAAATTAACCTTCTGGTTTAAAAATTCATCTTTTTGGTTGAAAATTGAAGCGTTCCAGTTAAATAATCATAATTTTAGTTGAATTTTTTTTTATTGTAGCTATTCTGTTGGAGATTCATAATTTTATTTGAAAATTCATCACTCTGGTTGAAAATTCAACTTTTTTGTTGCAAATCCGTTTTTTTTTGAAAATTAATTGTTTCAACTAAAAGTTTAACTATTTCATTTTTTTTTTTTTTTGTAAAAAACTGATATTTTTAGTGGAAAATTTAAGAATTTTTTAAAAATTCATTTATTTTGCAATTTTCTGCTTGTTGTGTTAAAGGATGTTCAGAATGAACGTGATGAATTAAAATAAATGTGTGCTTGGGGAAGGAAAACCAGTTGTTGCGATGATTCCTGCATGTATTTGATACAGTTTTGAACTATTTCACCTGTAAATACTACAATTTTTAATGTTTAAATTTAAAAATAGTTTAATCTGTAACAGTTTTTAAATAGTTAAATCTCCAAGTCCATTTTCGTCAATTATTGTAAAGCCTTCTGAACAATCTAATACTATACAATTAAGAATTTGAATCTGAAAAATTCAAAGATTTTAAGATTAGGCATTACAAACCAAATTATTTGAAATATTCAAAATTGAGTATTTTAAATATTCAAAACTAGAAATTTTCGAGAATTTGAAATCAAACTTATTTATAAATTCAAAATTGTTATACTGCAAGACATTTAAAAAGATTGGATAATCCTTTCACACACACTGTGAAAATGAAAATCTACAATATCGATCAAAGTTATATCCTCTAATACAGAAAATATTTAACGTCCTCAGACTAGATGGAGTTATAAATTAAAAATTTTTGAAATTAAATTTTTATTCAGAAAAAAAGATTTTCTCCTTTCACTGCGCTGGGATTCGAACACCAGATCAACTGATTTCCGGTCAGGTCCTCTAACCATTGAGCTACTAGAGAGATCGGAGGAAGAATCCTTTTTTCTGAAATACGCTTCATTATGCAAGATGTTATATACAAATCAATTTTTACTAGGAATCAGTATTAGCATCGGAGATGGTAACGATCGATCCAAGGAGAAATCCTTTCACACACACTGTGAAAATGGAAATCTACAATATCGATCAAAGTTATATCCTCTAGTACAGAAAATATTTAACATCCTCAGACTAGATGGAGTTATAAATTGGAAATTTTTTGAAATTGAATTAATTCAGAAAAAAGATCTTCTCCTTTCACTCCGCTGGGATTCGAACAACAGATCAACTGATTTCCGGTCAGGTGCTCTAACCATTGAGCTACTAGAGAGATCGAAGAAAGAATCCTTTTTTCTGGAAAAAAACGTAGTTTGTTGAACAGCCCCTATATGGAAAGTAGAAATGAACTTTGATTAAAACTCTGTAAATTCCTGTTTTAATGAAATGTTCCGTTTAATAGCGTCATTTATGTTAATTAATACACTAGAGCGATGTAACATCCTGAAATGATACATAACAATGAAATTATAACAGGACGCGTGGTAAAATCTATATAATTATGTCTCATTGCATCCATCATGATAGTGAATTTATAATTGACCAATACTGTACACCCATTCATTTAATGAGTGCTTATTAAATCAAACAAAACGCAGATTACTTTGCATGATTTCAACTTTGAAACCATTTTTATCAGTTATCTCATTAATTTATAACATATAAATATATATTATATATTTATAGTTATAAATATATAAGATGTAAATGTAAGCCTGTTAAGAACTGTTTATGTGGTATTAGTTTATAAGTATAAATAAATATTTAATACTAACTCTATGGAAATGTTTTTTAATTTTGCATTGATTATATTAGTGAAAGGCAATTTTTAAAAATATTTCAAGTCCAAGATTTTTATAACTCCTAGATAGAAGTTTGTCCAAAATTTCCAAAATACTGAAAAATCCCTTCAAATCTTTGAAACCCTGCGAAATCCGTCACTTCTTGTAAATAATTTCTTTCAAATCCATTCTAATATCATAAAATCCCATGGAATTCTATGAAATCCAATATTTTCTGAAATCCTGAAAAATGTTTTAAAAGACCTTGAGAGTTTTTGAAATCCCTTAAATTTTTGTTGAATATTCAACTACTTGGTTGGAAGTTGAACTACTTTTAAAAAAATCAGTTTATTGTTTTTTTTTTTGTTAAAAATTAATGTTAAATTATTAAATGTTTTTAATTTAATTTAATTAATTAATTATTTGAACTGAAAATTTAACTATTCTATTTTTGGTTGAAAATTGATATTTTTTAGTTGAAAATTAAACTATTAAATTTTTCATTGAGAATTCACCTTTTTTGGTTCAAAATTGAACTACTTGTTTGAAGTAGTTTTTTAGCTTAGTCTTTTAAGATTAGTTATTTGAACTAATATTTATTTTCCTTTGAATGTAAAAGAATTCGATTCGTAAGACTTCAAAATAATTCAAGATACATTAAAATGAATAAGAAAAAAAATTCTCATTGTTTCAGTAAAATTGGTGTGAGTTTAGAGAAATTTAAGGGAAATGATAATATTTTGATCAAATTTATAACAATTCCAGTTGAATAAAAAAAATCGAGTGAATTGAAAACAATGCACAAATATGCCAGATTTAATTGAATTCAGTAATTTTTAAACGGGTTGAGAAAAATTCAAGGAAATTTAAAAGAATTTGATGAGATGCCTGGATATTCAAAGTGATTTTAAAAGAATTCAAGATGAATTAAATAAAAAATTCAAAATATTTCATTGCACTGAGTAGAATTTAGCGCATTTAGAAAAATGTAAGTCAATTAAAAAATCAGGAGATTTTCAAAGAATTCAGGAGAAGTTATTAAAAATCCCGAAAAAATTAATAAAAATGCGGGTTGAATTCGAAATAAATTCCAATGAATCCATTGAATCTTTTTAAGGCTCTTAAAAATCCCTTGCAAATTTTCAAAATACCCTTGAATATTCAAAATCATTTGAAATTCCATTAAATTACTGACATGAATGAAAAGTTTCTTGAAATCTATTAAAATACCCTAAAATATTTCAAAACCTTAGAACTTTTTTTTAAATTATTAAAATCAATTAAAGATGCCATGGAATATTTTTAAATACCCTAAAATATTTGCTTTGATTTAAATATTTAAAATCCTTTCAAATCCCATTCAATTACTCAAATCAATTGGAAATTCCTTGGAATCTTTTAAAATACCCTAAAATATTTAAAAACCTTTTGAATTTCTTGAAATTATTAGAGTCAATTCAAAATATATTAAAATCTTTTGAAATACCCTACAATATTTTAAATTCATTAAAATACCATTAAATTACTGAAATAAACTGACAATTCCCTAAAATATTCAAATTCCTGGAAAATCTTTTAAAATTCCATTAATCATTCTAAAGCTCTTGAAAATTACTTGAAATAATCTAAAATACCCTAAAATATTTTGAATCCTCTGAAATCCCATTAAATTACTGAAATCAATTGAAAATTCGCTGGACTAATTTAAAATGTCCTACAATATTTAAAAACCTTTTAAATCCTTCAAATTATTGCAATCCATTTAAAATACCGCGGGATCTTTTAAAATACCCTAAAACACTTTGAATTCTTTTAAATTCGTTCAAATTATTGAAATCAATTCAAAATTCCTTGGAATATTTTTAATTTCCTAAAGTATTTAAAATCATTTGAAATATCTTGAAATCCCATAAAAGTTTTTAAAGTTCTTGGAAGTTCCTGGGTGTAATTTTAAATACCTTAAAATACTTTATATCCTTTGAAATCTCACAAAAATAGTGAAATCAAATTAAAATCACTTGAAATCTTTTAAATACCCTAAAATATTTCAGAATCTTTGAAATCCCTTCAAATTATTGAAAACATTAAAAATGCCTTGGAATATTAAAAAAAAACACCATAAAATAATTCCAATCCTTTGAACCACCTTCAAATTATTGAACACAATTCAAAATTTATTGGAATATTTTTAAATTCCCTAAAGTATTTAAAATCGTGGAAACTTTTTATAGCTTTCAAAATGCCTTGGAATCTTTCGAAATAACGTAAAATATTTTGAATCCCTTAAAATCCTATTCAATTGGTGTAATAAACAGAAAGCCACATGGAATCATTTAAACTACCATAAATATTTCAAAACCTTAGAAATCCATAAAATTATTTAAATTAACTAAAGTGTCTTACAATCTTTTGAAATATCCTAAAATATTTCAAATCCTTTCGAATACCTTCAAATTATTGACATCCATTAAAAATTCCTTAGAATATTTTTAAATTCCTTAAAACAGTGAAAATTCTTCAAATTCATTTGAAATCCCTTTAAATTTTGTATAACTCTCGAAAATTCCTTGGAATAATTTAAAATAACCTGAAATACTTCAAAACGATAGAAATCACTTCAAATTATTGAAATCAAAGAGAAAAACCTTGGAATCTATCAAAATACCATAAAATATTTCTTTTTTTTTTTAATATCTTCATCTTATTGAAATTAGTTAAAAATTCCTTCAAAACGCTTTGAAACTATTTCAAATTATTGAAATCTATTCGAAATTCCTTGGAATCTTTTAAAATACCCTGAAATATTTCAAATATTTTGCAATCTTTTGAATTTTTTTCTCAAAGTCCCTGACTTTTCCCTGATATCCAGGTTTTTCCTGACCTCTGAACGCCCCGATTAAGCCTTTCCTCAATTTCCTAAGTCTGAAATAATACGTACATAAGTAGATAAATGTTTATTTTTCAGCCTGCTGGCCTTAAAAAATTGACTTGCTTACACTTCCATTTTTTTACAGAATTTTCTTAAGACTAACCCTTAAAAATAACATCCTTCCACACCTTATCTATAACGCTGCTCGCTCTTATCGTCTTGCCTTCCTCGCTTCGCCTCTCCTCGCACGCATGTCCCTACTTTCTCGCTTTGCCCCGCATTACCAAACTCTGCCACCGCGACTGATACCTAATACTTATCTACTATTTACAATATTTACATTTACTTATATTTACTTCCTCCTCTATTTACAATCTTTCCTTCTCCATTCCTCTTCCTCCTTCCTTCTCTTCTTCTCCATCTTACCCAAGACTCCCTTCACCCATGCTACTGCCCTTTTGTCTCCCCTTTCATGCATCAATACCACCATGCTTATCCCACTCCTTTCCACCTCTACGCATTCCTCCAGCCAGTGCTCCACTCTTGCCTCCCCCTTCCCACGTAGTTCGCACATACTATTTTCCCTAGCGAGCCAGAACCTATTAAAACCATCCATGCTTAAGTTTATTTATAAGTCCTTAAGTTCACAAAACTTGTGAAATTCTTTTGAAATAAATGTATTAGTCCCGTAGAAACTAGCTTATGAGTCCTTCTGAAAAATGCCTAAGACATTCATATTGTTTGAAATTCTCTCAAAACTTTATGAATCAGTTTCCATTTTCTAAGGGTTTTCGAATGTATTAATATAATAAAGTTTAATTTGAAGGTACAATTATTAATTAATCAACCGTTCAAATGTCGATAAAAAATTCTTTTCAAATCTATCAAATTATTATTCTAGGCTAAACTTCAATTAGAGCGACTCAATCTTTCGAAGTCAATGAAAGAAAAAAATGAAAGAAAAAAATTAGCTGTTGAAAACTGAAGAGCGATCAAACTTTCTGTTCTGACCTCAGCCTCTCGAGTGAAAAGCACACTTTTGCAATTGTTTCTATTCCATGAAAGTTTTCGATTTCAAGAAATTTTCTCAGCTCCTCGGTGTGAGGATTATTTTTATTTCTATTCTTATTCGTATTTTTCTTTCTAGCTTGAAAAATGCACAGTACTGGGATGCAGCACAAATTAAAGTTTCCTGAAAGTCCCACCTGGAAGCTAAGAGCGTTAAAACGAGTTCATTCAGCTTCATTTGTAAGAATGAGAGTTGTTGCGTACCTTTATCTGCACGAAGGATGCAGCTATTTTACAAGGAGAGTGGCCCATAAAAAGCACGCCTTGGGTCTAGATTCTAGACATAGTAAAGCGCGAGAGAGAAGTGGCTACATTGTAACAAGGAGTCTCATCTAACGTGGCAAATTGAGTGCTGAGCGTTAAACGATCCCTATCCTTCCGACTGAATTTTCTTACCTCATGAAAACCGTCATTCTCAAAAGGTCCTTATTTTTATGAAAACTTGTCGAAAGAAAGCTGATGAGGGTTCTGTCTCTCGACAAAGCTTATTTCTTGAAATACAGTAAAAAAAATTAAACTCGTAGAGAAATTCACGGAGAATTGCTCACATGGGAAACGTCACACTTCGGACTTTTATCTTGATTTATACTCCTCCTAGTAATAGGTCATTACAAAACTTGTAATATGCTAAAGTGATAAGATACGCTTTTCAGACATTCCTGAAAAAAACGGTTTTAAAAAAATCTACCCGCGTTACATGGACCGCGATGCGACTTGCATGGACCGCGATGCAAGTTGCATGGACCGCGATGCAAGTTACATGGACCGCGATGCGAGTTACATGGACCGCGAAGCGAAAGTCTTTCAGCCTCCGGTTGGATTAAGCGGTGCTACCCCGAGTTTGTGGCTACATCAGCCCTAGGGATCCCGGAGTCGACTTCGGTTCTTCGGTGGATTCGATTCCTTGCGCTCGAGAATCGATTCTTTGGAGTCAACTCCGCTTACCGGAATCGACTCTCGATGCCCGGGATTCGATTCCGGAATCGACTCTCGCGCCGGGATTCGATTTCTGCAGTGGGACTGTGATGCTGTTTCCAAGGCGTACGTGACAAACTCCACACGCTATGGCGTACGTGAGCGCGCTCCTATTGGTCAGGCTTAACGGCTGGGCCTTGGGCTTGGGTCCCCCGCTCTAATGCCACCCTCGCACGTAAGCCGAAAAACAGAGGCTATAAATGTATGTTGATCAGAGCGTAAGATCAGATCTCTTCCGTTCGTGAACTTTTCAACGTGCGTCGCTCTCAATTTAGTTTTCTTGAATATTTTCTAAGTGGGTAAATTTTCCTGCAGATCCAACGGACCAGGACGTAACATCCGCGAATGTGCGTTCCGTTCTTACGGCATTCCGTAATCCGTAAGGCACAATATGCGTCCGCCAAGTGAAGTATGGTTACACTTTAAAAAAATCGGTGACAAAACTGACAAAGTGCGGTGTGCTCATTGTCAGGCAGAACTAAGTTATAACACCAGTACGTCTTCAATAACGAAACATTTACAAAAAGTGCATAATATAGAGTTGAACTCTACGAAAAGGAAACGCGAAACGAGTCAAAGGCGTTCTGATGTTCTGTTATTTTAAATTTTATGTTTTTTCTTATCAGATAACAATTGTAATTTTCATTCAATATTATAATAATTATTTTTTCGATAGTTTTTGTATTTTCAATAAAAATTTATATCAATGATATTACTGTTTTTTAATTCTTAATCAAATGAATAGATAATAATAGATATTAAGAATTAATTTGGATAAATATTAATTTCAAATAAGATTAGAATCAATTAATTGTTTATTTTAATTGATATTAACATAAATTCATTAATTAGTAATTTAGGTTCAAATTAATTATGCATTTTAATTAAAGTGAAGTATTAATTTAAATAAAATTTCAAATTTTCGCGGGCTTTCATAAAGGGAGGAATCGTAGTCGAAGAATCGATTCCCACGGTCGGAGTCGAAGAATCGATTCCCACGGTCGGAGTCGACTCGGAGTCGAAGAATCGATTCCCACGGTCGGAGTCGACTCGGAGTCAAAGAATCGATTCCACGGTCGATTATTCGATTCCCGGAATCGATTAATTTTTTTCAGAACCGAGAATCGAGTCCCTCTTTCGGTTCCGGAACCCTAATCAGCCCTCCCCAGCGAGGATAAATGCCAGGATTTTTCGTCGTAACCAGTGTTCCCAATTCGGCTCCCCAAATGTACTGCGCATGCGTCGCATCAAAAGTCTCATTGGCTGTATACGGCGCGCTTTTTTGAAGTTAATAAATGTGTAAATTAATTTTTTATAATAATTACTCATTGTAGAATCAATTAAATTAATTTTTAGAACACAAAATGGACTTTTAGAGTGAAAGGTAAATTAATGATTTGATTTTACACTTCAAAAATATATGATTGATTTTAAATTTTTCAAAAAGGAAGACTTTTTTCACCAATGTAAATTCCAAATAATTCATAATATTTTTTATTACTTTATAATAATTATATATTGCAAAAAACTGATTTGCAACATTTAATCATTTCAAATAAGCGCGCGATCAACATCCAATGAGGCTGCTGGTGCGACGCATGCGTAGTGCGGTTGGGGAGCCAAATTGGGAGAAATGGTCGTAACGAATCAAACCGCAGATTGACTTTTCCACCTCCTTCCGCTCCGCTTAGAATCGAACCACATAACTACTGACGGTGGCTGCTACTGTGGTTCGATTCCCAGCGGAGCGAAAGGAGAATTTTTTTTCAGAAAAAAATTATTTAAAATAGTTTTTCTGTCATAGCTCCATCTAGTCTGAAAAGACGTTAAATATTTTCTGTTATTCTCTAATGATAATACAAATTCTTTGAAAAAATTTGATTTGTACCATATAGCAAAATAATGCGTGTATTTCTGAAAAAAGTTTCTTCTCTCGATCTCTCTAGTAGCTTAATGGGAAAGCACCTGACGGGAAATCAGTAGTTCTGTGGTTCGATTCCCAGCGGAGTGAAAGGAGAAGATCTCTTTTCAGAAAAAATTATTAAAAATAATTTTTCTTTCATAGCTCCATCTAGTCTGAAAAGACGTTGAATATTTTCTGTTATTGACTAATGATAATACAGATTTCTTGAAAAATCTTCTTTATCAAAGAAAGGACTTGTCACTTTTAAAACAGGGAAAGTTTTTCAATTTGAGGATGACAAACACTTTTTTGTCATACAAAATTTCAAAATATATCTGAAGATTTCAAAAATGAAGAAATGAAGAAATTAAGAAATATTTTATATACATTTTAGGAAACGTTTTTAAGTTTGAAAATATTTTTATTCTCTTCAAAAATTCTAAAATCCCTACATGCCTTTTGAACTAACTCGAATTTTTCTGAAGAATTGTGAAAATTTTTCAAAATTACAAAAATTGCACTTCCATATTTCAACAAATTTTCCACATTTTTTCTATATTTTTGGAATTCTTTCCAACTCTTTTCGAATTTTCTTTAACAGATAATTAGTCAAAATAAAAAATTATTAAATATTTTCATAGGAATCTTAACAAAATATTTGTATTCTCTTCAAACCTTCCAAAATTCATAAAAAGTTTTCAAAGTATTTTTTCGAAATGTTCAAAAACCTACATTTGATTTAAAAGTTTGTTTCATTCTCTTCAAATCATAAATGATGTTTAAGTATTTTTAAAACATGGAAACATTCTTAATATCTTTTAAAATAATTCGCATTTGTCCTGAAATGTAAGAAAAAAAATCTGAAAAATTAAAAACATTACCTTAAGATCTTCCAGATTCATTTTCTGCCAAGTTTGTAAATGTTTTTAAATATTTTTAAATCTTTTTTAATATTCTCTTCAAAGAAATTTAAAAAAAAAGGCATGTTAAATTTTTCTAGGAAACTTAAAAATATGTTGCATTCTCTTAAAATCTTCCAAAGCACGTGAAAAGCTTCTATATGTTTTGTTCACGATCTTTAAAACTGTACTTTTTTTTTAAATTCTTACAAGTCTTTTAAACTAACTTGAATTTTTCTAAAAAATTTGGAAATACTTTCTCAATTCTCTTTAACGATAAATTAATCACAATAAAAAATCAATTGAAGTTTCCCCACTTTTTTCGAAATGTTCAAAAATCTACATTTATTTAAAAAAAAAAATTATTCTCTTCAAATCATAAATATTCTTTAAATTTTTTCAAGACGTCGAAACATTGTAAATATTTTTTTAAATATTTCGAATTTATCATGAGATTTTAAAAAATCTGTAAAATTAAAAACATTAGCTTAAAATCTTCCCGATTCATTTTTGTGACAAGTTTGAAAATCTTTTAAAATGTTTTCAAATTTGTTTCCAAAGTAATAAGTAAATATTAATAAGTAAATATAATTAATAAGTATAAGGATTAATTGTAATAAGGAGTCTCATCTAACGTGATAAATTGAGTTCTGAGCGTTAAACGATCCCTGTCTGTACGACTGAATTTCCTCACAATTATGAACAATAAACAATTGTTTTAGAAAACCAAATGTGATTGCAGAAAGTCATAAATAACTTAAAGTTTTTTTGCAAGAAAAAAAATAGAATTTTTAGTTTGTGAAAGCATAAGGGGAGAGAAATTGCTTACGAGATTGTTAATAACAATAAGAATTATATATGATTATTTTTAAGTCACAAAATAGACAAACAGTGAATTTGTTAATTAGGCTCGTTTAAACAATATTTAATTGTAATCGTTTATAAAATTTGATTATAACATAAAAAAATATTTATTGATTTCCATCTGTTCGATCAAAAAACTTGTTCTGCTTATGTTTTAAATTTGGTGAGAACTACATAACTAAATACTGCTAATCATCACGAAAGCATTTTCGAGTACTTATTTGTTTATAACAAATGCTACTGATTTTTAAACTTTTAAAATACCACTGCAAAATGTTCATAGATAGTTTGGTCACTCATTCAAAGCATTTTGAATTACACAAATATTTTATAACAAAGGGTGGTCGTCTAAAGCTAAAAAATTGGTTTTGGTTTTTTTAACAAATGCAAAAATGGCAAATTAATTTCTAAGAAAATGGACGTTTCACGCGCAATTTTATTTTATTTGAATAAAAAAAATTTAATCCGATGAAAATTGTAGTTCGCCTGATCGCATCGCGGCCTATCTAACATGCCTGGATTTTTTAAAGCCATTTTTCTCGAGAATAGCTGAAAAGTACATCTTTTAACTTCAGCATATTAGAAAGTTGGTAATGATCATTTACTGGGTAAAGTATGAATCCAAAAAAAATCCTAGGGGTGCGTATAAAAGTCGATTTTTTATTTCTGAAATAATTCTATCCCAAAGGAAATGTTCTTTTTAAGTTTGTTGATTATTTTTACCGTTTTGACAATTTCTTATCGTAGTAAGAAAATATCCAGAGAGAAGTATGTATCTCTGTTTTGTCATAAATGTAGAAAGCTCTGCAATAATTTCTCTTTGTCTTTTGTTAAGCGATGATAAAGCACTCTTGTTACTAATGACTCTCATAACTTTCCATTTACGGAAACGCCAACGTTTTCAGTACTATCTGCTATGATATTAATTGTGAAACATTTAGAACTAAGCTATACTCGTTTAGCTAAGTAGCCCCGGTCCTTTGTACTGCTATACGTATTTATTATTCTAGGTATATTTCGATTTTAAAACAATCATGAAGAGCTCATCTTACCTCAATAAAAAAGACAATCAAACATTACACAATCCATACTATTTATGAAAGTATGAGTTAAGGGGGCAGTACAGAAGTAGATAGGAAGGAGCAAAAAATTAATAAATATTACACAAACCATTATATAAGGTATATCTTTAATTATAATTTCATGAACACTGTGCTTCCTCATAGAGGGTCCACTTTATTTATTGTTAATGTAAGTATAAGTGAAGGGTGGCAGTATAAATCTAGATAAGAAGAAGCAACAAATTAATAAACATTGAACAATTCATTGCATGCGGTGTATCTTTAATTGTGATCACTTTATAAAACTGGGTTTCTTTATACACGATTGTTTTATATTTTTTGTTAGTGTAAGCATAAGTGAAGGGAGGCAGTACAGAATTAGACAGGAGAAAAAACATCACAATCCATTGTATATGGTCTACCTTTAGTTGCGATCATTTCACGAACATTGGGCTTCCTTAAAGAGAATTGTTTTGTATTTATTGTTCATGTGAGTACGAGTATAAATGAAGGTTGCTAGTACAGAACTAGACAGTGAGAAGCAACAAATTAATAAACATTGCACAATTCATTGCATACAGTGTATCTTCAATTATGATCATTTCATGAACACTATGCTTCCTCATAGAGGATTCTCTTTTTTTATTGTTAATGTAAGTGTAAGTGAAGGAAGGCAGTATAGAACTAGATAGGAGGAAGCAGCAACGAATAAAAATTGCAGAATCCATTTTATAGGGTGTACCTTTGATTATGATCATTTTAAAAACCTTAGGCTTCCTCAAAAAGGATTGTTTTGTATTTATTGTCAATGTAAGTATAAGTCAAGGGTAGCAGTACAGATTTAGATAGGGAAAGCAAAGATTAATAAACATAGCACAATCCATTGTATGCTGTGTATCTTTCATTTTGATCATTTCACCATCATTGGGCTTCCTCATCGAGGATTGTTTTGTGTTCATTGTTAATGTAACTATAAATGAAGGGTGGCAGTACAGAACTAGATAGGAAAAAGCAAAAATTACTCAACATTGCACAATCCATTGTATGCAGGGTATCTTTAATTGTGATAATATCATGACCACTGGGCTTCTTCATAAAGGATTGTTTTGTATTAATTCTCAATGTAATTGTAAATGAAGGATCGCAGTTGAGAACTAGACAGTAGGAAGCAACAAATTATTAAACATTGCACAATTCATTGCATGAGCTATATCTTTAGTTGCTATCAGTTTATGAAACTAGGCTTCCTCATATAGGATTGTTTTGTATTTGTTGTTAATATAAGTATGAGCTGAAGGAGGCAGTACAAAAGTAGGTGGGAGAAAGCAAAAAATTAATAAACTTTACACTATCCATTGTAAATGGTCTATCTTTAATTTCGACCATTTTACAAACATTGGGCTTACTCGAAGAGGATTGTTTTGTATTCATGGGCAATGTTAGTATAAGTTAAGGGTAGCAGCACAGATTTAGACAGGGGAAGCAAAAATTAATCGACATTACGTAATCCATTGTATGTGGTCTATCTTTAATTGCGATCTTTTCACGAACATTAGGCTTCCTCAAAGAAGATTGTTTTGTATTTATTGGTAATGTAAGTATAAGATGAGGAAGACAGTACAGAAATAGGTGGGAAAAAGCAAAAAATTAATAAACATTACACTATCCATTGTAAATGGTCTATCTTTAATTGCGATCATTACGCGAACATTGAGCTTCGAGGATTGCTTCGAGCAATAAATTAGAGCTTCGAGCAACGAGGATTGTTTTGTGTTTAATGTTAATCTAAGTATAATTTGAGGGTAGCAGTACAGATTTAGATAGGGGAAAGAGAAACTAATGAACATTGCAAAATCCATTGCAAGAGGTGTGTGTCGAAATGTGATCACTTTGTGAAACTGGGCTTCCACATGCAGGATTGTTTGGTATTTGTTGTTATATTTTAAGGGAGGCAGTAAAGAACTAGATAAGATGAAGCAAAGACTTAATAAACATTACACAATCCATTGGATATGGTCTATCTTTAATTGCGATCTTTGCACGAACATTAGGCTTCCTCAAAGAGGATTGTTTTGTATTTATTGGTAATGTAAGTATAAGATGAGGAAGACAGTACAGAAATAGGTGGGAAAAAGCAAAAAATTAATAAACATTACATTATCCATTGTAAATGGTCTATCTTTAATTGCGATCATTTCGCGAACATTGAGCTTCGAGGATTGCTTCGAGCATTAAATTAGAGCTTTGAGCAACCAGGATTGTTTTGTGTTTAATGTTAATGTAAGTATAAGTTAAGGGTGGCAGTATAGATTTAGATAGAGGAAGCAGAAACTAATGAACATTGCACAATCCATTACAAGCGGTGTGTCTTTAATTGCGATCACTTTGTGAAACTGGGCTTCTACATGCAGGATTCTTTTGTATTTGTTGTTATATGCTAAGGGAGGCAGTGCAGAACTAGATAAGAGGAAGCAAAGAATTAATAAACATTACATAATCCATTGGATATGGTCTATCTTTAATTGCGATCTTTTCACGAACATTAGGCTTCCTCAAAGAGGATTGTTTTGTATTTATTGGTAATGTAAGTATGAGATGAGGAAGACAGTACAGAAATAGGTGGGAAAAGCAAAAAATTAATAAACATTACACAATCCATTGTAAATGGTCTATCTTTAATTGCGATCATTTCACGAACGTAGAGCTTCGAGGATTGCTTCGAGCAATAAATTAGAGCTTCGAGCAATGAGGATTGTTTTGTGTTTAATGTTAATGTAAGTATAAGTTAAGGGTAGCAGTATAGATTTAGATAGAGGATGCAGAAACTAATGAACATTGCACAATCCATTCCAAGTTGTGTGTCTGTAATTGTGATCACTTTGTGAAACTGGGCTGTCACATGTAGGATTGTTTTGTATTTGTTGTTATATGCTAAGGGAGACAGTACAGAACTAGATAAGAGAAAGCAAAGAATTATTAACATTCCATAATCCATTCTATTTTCTCTATCTTTAATTGCGATCTTTTCACGGACATTTTGCTTCCTCAAAGAGGATTGTTTTGTGTTTATTGGCAATGTGAGTATAAGTTAAGGGTAGCAGTACATATTTAGATAGGGGAAGCAGAAACTAATGAACATTGCACAATCCATTGCAAGAGGTGTGTGTCTTTGATTGTGATCACTTTGTGAAACTGGGCTTCCACATGTAGGATTGTTTTGTATTTGTTGTTATATGCTAAGGGAGGCAGTACAGGAGTAGATAAGAGGAAGCAAAGAATTAATAAACATTACATAATCCATTGGGTATGGTCTATCTTTAATTGCGACCTTTTCACGAACATTGGGCTTTCTCAAAGACGATTGTTTTTTATTCATTGATAATGTAAATATAAGTTAAGGGTAGCAGTACAGATTCAGATAGGGGAAATAAACATTAGTAAACATTGCACAATTCATTGCAAGCGGTGTATCTTTAATTATGAACACTTTAAGAAACTAGGCTTCCTCACGTAGGATTGTTTTGTATTTGTTGTTGATGTAACTATAAGATAAGAGAGGCAGTACAAAACTATATAGGAGGAAGCAAACAATTAATAAACATTACACAATCCATTGTATATAGTCTATCTTCGATCATTCTACGAACATTGGGCTTCCTCAAAGAAGATTGTTTTGTATTTATTTTTAATGTGAGTATAAGTGAAGGGTAGTAGTACAGAAATAGATACTAGATAGGATGAAGCAAAAAATAATAAACATTGCACAATCCATTGTATGCGGTGTGTCTTTAATTAAGATCATTTCATAAATACTGTGCTTCCTCATATGTAGAGGATTGGTTTGGATTTATCGTTCATGTACGTATAAGTGAAGGGTGGCAGTACAGAAGTGGATAGGAGGAAACAAATATTCATAATCATCCAAAAATCCCAATTTTGGATAATACACTATTGTTAAAGGAGCACCCCAGAAAAATACGCCAGTCGATAGAGTAGATCTATGGAATAAAAAAGTAAGGTTTCCAAAAAAATGAGTCTAAAAAGGTAAATTTAATCAGTCTCTTTAGAATGTGGACTTTGGGACAATATGACTGTGAATGCAGTGGTGCATTCTCAAGAGACGTAGTCAGTGCTCAGGACTCGGGACTCGTTATTTATTCGATTAACTAGTGGGCAATCCTATCGGTTTGATGTAATTTCCTCGGGCAGTCGTTGTCCGATTCAAGATAAGCCATCGTGTCCTCTGACACCACAGACACGAGTTCCTACCTGAGGAATTCCGTTTGGAAATCGATCTCACGCTTCGCCAAAGTAATCGGCGCCAGAGTGGTTGGTTCCGCAAGTTGTCCCCAATGAACTTTTGACAATCGGGTTCGGCAAACCTCAGTTGTTAGAAACGCTTAGCCTGCCACTCTTAATACAAAAGTTTCAAATAACTGAGAAAGACTACTTCGAATGCTCCATGCAATATTATCAGGGTGGCCGAGAAACTTCATTTTGGAAATCATCTGACTTTGAAATTTAAGAATTTTGAATTAGAATAAAATAAAATTCAAAATCCTATTTAACGTCCTATAATCAAGTTAATGTATAGAATTCCTGAAAATAAAACAAGAATTCAACGATCAAATTTGGACAAACACCACAAAATGCTCCTATTGCAATTCCTGAAAACAAAGAAATTTGTTTCTTTGCACAAAAATAAAAAAGAGGAAACAAAAATGAGAAGGCAACCAACCACATCCCGTTCCTTCTCTTTTTTATTTCTTTCGTCTTTTTTATTTTTATTATGATCAAATCACAATATGAAAGCATGCAAAATATTTTTATTTATTTATTTTTGGTAAATATTTTGCATGCTTTCATATTGTGATTTGATAATAATAAAAATAAAAAAGACAAAAGAAATAAAGAAGAGAAGGAAGGGGATGTGGTTGGTTGCCTTCTCATTTTTCTTTCCTCTTTTTTATTTTTGTGCAAAGAAACAAATTTCTTTGTATTTAGGAATTGCAATAGGAGCATTTTGTGGTGTTTGTCCAAATTTGATCGTTGAATTCTTGTTTTAGTTTCAGGAATTCTATACATCATCTGACTTTTCCCTGATATTTCCCTGACTAATTTTTCATTTTGCCTGAGCATTAATGTTTAAGGACGAAAATCCTAATCTTGCACCATTTTTTATATAAAATCTTTTATAAATGGAATAGAAAAATCAAATTTTTTAAAACTGATTATTCTCAGGACCACAGCCTAATTTACTTGAAAAAAATGACCAAAAGTGAATAATTTCCAACCCAAAAAGCGACTTAAGTGTAAGTAATGTTCATTAATAATGTGACTAATGTTCTTTTGCAAATAAGGAGTGAATTTAGAAGAATTCAAGGGAAATAGATGGAATTAGATAAAATTCAAAAAAATTTAAGGTGAATAAAAAAAATCAAGTGAATTTGAAACAATTCCAAAATATGAAAAAATTAATAGAATTCAGTAAATTTGAAACAAAGTTAGAAAAATTCAAGAGAATTCACAAGAATTTGATCCAATTTCTTAGAATTCAAGGTCACTTTAAACAACTTTAAGATAAATTAAGCAAACACTACAAAAGAATTCAAAGAAATACACTGCTTTGAGTAAAATTGAGTGAAAGTAAAAGAATTTGAGTAAATTAAAAAAATTCAAGAGAATTCCAAAGAAATCAAAAGAATTAAAAAGAATTGGAAAGAAATTAAAAGAGTTCAGAGTGAATTCCAAATGAATTACAATTACTTAAAATGAAATATTTGAAAATCTCTTCGAATCTCTAAATCTCTACGAAATCCCACACTTGTTTTGAAAAAATTCTTCGAAATCTATTTAAATATTTTAAAATCCAGTGAAATTCTATGAAATCTGATGATATTCACTGAAATCCTAAAAAATCCTTCAAAATCTTATAAAATCCCTTGACTTTTTTAAAAAAAGCTTAAATTCCAGTGCTTTGAAATCCCATTAAAATATTGAAATCTTTTTATATTCCTGAAATAATTCAAATTCTTTGAAACCTTTAGAAATCTCTTGAAACTTTTTGAACCTCTTAAAAATTCCTCATAATATTTCAATTATGCTAAAATTTACAAATTTTACAAACCTTTACAATCCTATTAAATTACTGTTATCAATGGAAAATTACTTGGCATTTTTCAAAATTCTCTAAAAGATTTAAAATCCTTTGATCAATAAAATCAGTAAAAAATTCCCTGAAATCTTTTGAAATTCTGTACAATATTTAATATCATTTGATCAATAAAATTAATTAAAAATTCCTTGTCATCTTTTAATATACCCTAAAATATTTAAAATACTTTGAAAATCCTTGAAACTTTGTTAAGCTTTTGTAAATGCCTTGGAATCTTTTGAAATTCACTAAAAAAGTTTTAATCTTTTGGAATCCCATTAAATTAATGAAAACAAATGAAAATTCCTTGCAATATTTTGAATCACACTAAAATATTTCAAATCCTTTGAAATCATTTCAAAGTTATTGAAAACAATAAAAAGTTTATTGGAATCTTTTAAAATACCCTTAAATATTTTAAATCCTTTAAAAATCCGTCAAATGATTAAAATTAATTAAAAATTCTTTGGAATCTTTTAAAATTCCCGAAAATATTTCAATTTCATTGAAATCTATAAAAATCCCTTGAACCTGATTCAACCCCTGAAAAATGCCCTATAGTGTTTGAAATCATACTAAAATATTTACGATCCTTTACAATCCTATTAAATTACTAATATCAATTTAAAATTCCTTGGAATCTTTTGAAATATTACAAATGTCTTGTAAAATCGTTCCATATTTTCTGAAATTTTAAGAAATTCTTTTAAACTGCGTGCAAATTTTTTCAAAAGGCCTAAAATAATTAAAATACTTGGAAATTCCTTGAAATTTTTTTCTTTTTAAAATGCCTTGGAATATTTTCAAATACCCTGAATTATTTAAAATCTTTTCAAATACCTTGGCATCTTTAAAAATTCCCTAAAATATTCAAAATCTTTTTAAAACGTTTTAAATCCCTTGAAACTTTTAAAAGCTTTCGAAAATGCCTTAGAATCTTTCGAAATAAACTAAAAAATTTTAAATCCTTTGGTATTCCATTAAACTACTAAAATGAACTGAAAATTCCTTGCAATATTTTAAATTACACTAAAATATTTGAAATCCTTTGTAATTCCTTTTAGTTATTGAAAATAATTAAAAATGCCTCAGAATCTTTTAAAATTCCCTGAAATATTTAAAATCCTTTTTAATCTTTTGAAATCCGCTGAAACTTTTTAAAGCTTTTGGAAATATCTTGGAATCCTTCAAAATACCCTAAAATATTAAAAATCTTCTGAAAACCCATAAAATTACTAAAATCAATAAAAAATGTCTTGGAATATTGTAAAATACACTAAAATATTTCAAATCCATTAAAATGTTCTCAAATCCCTTGAAACCTTTTATAATTGTTGAAAATTCTTTGAAATTTTGAAAAATACCCTATAATCCTTTGAAATTCCTTCAAATTATCAAAATCTATGAAAAAATTTCTTCGAATCTTTTAAAATACCCCAAAATATTTTTTTCGAATTTTTATTCATATCGCCCGGAAATTTGTTCAAATCCATACCAAAAAATCCAATTTTTTTGTAAACGTTTTTGTAAATTTTATGCAGAATCGTCAATATTAGGTGAAGCGAGTTGAAACTCAACGTTTCTCTTCAAAATTAGCCATAGAATACGAAAAAATATTTCTTTTTTAATATCACCCCATAAGTCTATTTTATAGGATCCCAAAAAACCCCATAAGTAAAATAATAGATTTTGCTAGTTTTTGGCGCTAATTATGATTTTTTTTTGGGTTTTCACGCATATTATTTCTAATACATAAAATAATATTTTCGACTTGTAATTAGATGTTTACATAAATTTCTTAAACAACTTATTATTTTTAGCAATTTTCTCTTAGAATAGAGTGAGAAAGTCGCGGTTTAAAAAAAATCCAATTTTTGTCCAATTTTCAAGTAGAGTTAGGTAATACTTAATTATTGTTAACAAATATAATTGTTTAGCAATTTGTTATTATTGCTAATGATATTTTCTTAGAATAATGCTACAAAATTGCAGTTTTTTTTTAAATTTACCACTTTTTTTCAAATTTTCAATTAGAGCAAGGTGAATAATCACTCAAAGTTAACAAAATTACTTGTTTAAACAATTTATTATTATATTAAATAATAATATCTTTGAATAATGTTATAAATTTGCGGTTTTGTCTGAAATATTCAACTTTTTGTTCACTTCTCACTTAGAGTTTGGCAATAATTATTAAAGTTTGAAAATATAATTGTTTGAACAAATTATTATTGTTCAAACTATCTGCTCGTATAGTAATGCTAGATATTTGCGGTTTTTTCTTAAATTTTCCACTTTTTGTCAACTTTTCACTTAATTAGTAAAGTAATAATTCATGCAAGTTGACGAACATAATTGTTTAAACAATTTATTATTGTTCATAATTATTTTTTCTCAAATAATTACTAGAAAGTTTCTGTTTTTCCTGATTTTTTCAACTATTTGACAACTTTTTACTTAGCGAGTTAATAATTAATGACAGTGAGAAACAAATAATAAATATCAATAATAATTTAAACATAAAGGCTTTCAGTAGGTATTTCAAGAAAAATTTACATTTAATATGATCCATATAGGGAATTTCAAAAATATTTAAAATATCTGTTTTATTTCAGAAAAATATATTAATAAAAAAAGAGATTGTTTAAAATATGATTATCTCTAATGCTTATTTATTATTTTTTCATAACTAAATAGGCAAATCAATGTTAATTTTTTTAGAAAAAACCGCAACTTTCTAGCACTTATCTAAGAGGAGATAGTTATAAACAATAAGAAATTGTTTAAATAATCATGTTCGTTAACTTGCATTAATTATTACCTCATTAAGTGAAAAGTGAACAAAAAATTAAAAGTTTCAGAAAAAAACCGCCACTATCTGGCATTAATATAAATGAAGTTATAAACAATATTTTAAAAGATAATTGAATTATGAACCTGAAAAGTTGAATTTAAAAAAGAAAGATAATTCGCAATGAAGAAAGATCAATTTTCAACCAAATACTTTAATTTAATAGAAAATTTATTTTTAGGCAAAAAGACAATGTTTTTAGAAAACATCTTCAACAACAAAAGACGAATTTTTTAGAAGACGATTGAATTATTATTCAGTCTGAAGGATTCTGAATCTGGGTATTAAATATTTCTTTCTGAAATAATAAACTTGTAAATTTGGACTATTTTCAAATTAGAGAAGTATATAATTTACATCAATTCTGAACTTCAGAAACATTCATTTTGCACATTTTCAATTCGAAATTTCTCAAAAATTAAGGCTGTAATTATTCATTTTTGATGAATTTAATTAATTATTAAGTCACTCCAAGTGAAAAATAGACAAATAGTTTGAAAATTTCAAAAAAACGAAACTTTCTACAATTGAGCAAAGAAAATATTGTTAAAAATCAAAATAAATTGTTTAAACAATTATTTTTGTTAACTTTAATTAATTATTTACTCACTTCAAGTGAGAAGTGGACAAAAAGTTAAACATTTCATAAAAACCCGCAATTTCTTGCCTTATTCAAAGAGAATATTATTAACAATAATAATTTGTTTAAACAATAATGTTTGTCAACATTGATTAACTATTACCTCACTCTAATTGAAAATTGGACAAAAAGTGGAAATTTTTTTTTAATATCGCGACTTTCCAACTCTATTCTAAGAGCAAATTGCTAAAAACAATAATAAATTGTTTAAACAATTTATATCTATATCTATACAGAAAAAATTCCAGTTTTTAAGAATATTGGAATCAATATTGTGGAATATGATAGAAAGTAAAGAGTTGAATAAATGAAAATGAATAGTTGAATAAATAACGGAAAAGAGTTAAATAAATGAAAATAAAGGGTGATTTTAGAATTTACAAGCACAGACTGTGTTGGATTGTAGAATATATTGAGACTGTCGTCACAGTCATGTGGAAACCAGCTCAGTTTTTGTAATCCCGGGCGGATTCACCGACTTTGTCCCCTTTTTCCTTAGTCCATGCCCCCTCCCCTTTCAGAACTACGGCCCCTTCAGCTTTCTAGGACGACGACGACCTTCCAAGATGTATGCAGTGCATTACAAGAAGCAATATTTTAGAGTTTTCCGCCCTAGGGAGAAGCATACTACCTATAAAGTACAGTTTACGACTTGCAATTTCAACTTTCTCAAAACGCAGCGGTCCTGCTGCTGCGTCTAAACAGAAACTACGATCCATGTCGTGACGTAAAACAGGAAGCGAACCAGATTCAGAAGGTTCACTTGTATTCAGTTTGTCCATTTGTTTCGAATTTTGGGTTTTTTTTTTGAATTTTCGATTTTCAAATATTCTTTGCACAAACAAAATAAATCTCAAAGTTGAAACAGTTTTTTTGAAACTGTCGTTTAGCTTGAAAGATTCTGAATCTGGGTATTAAATATTTCTTTCTAATAAGCCCTTATGGGTTTCAAAAGGCTTAATAATAAGAAAAAAAATATATATTTCTTTCTGAACTGTTAAACTTGAGAACTTGGATTATTTTCAAATGAGAGAAGTTTAAATTTTACATTAATTTTAAAATTCAGGAACATTCATTTTGTACATTTGAAATTGGAAATTTCTCAAAAATTAAGGCTCTTAATTTGAGACTGTATTGAATATGTATTGAATCTGTTGAATACGTTATTATTCATTTTTTAATAATTCAGATTTCACAGTCAAAAATACTTTCGAAATAAATGATAAATAAATAATAATAAAATAAATATAAATATACAAATACATTCTTTTAAATAAAATTAATACTGATGAAATATTTAATTCAATATAAAACGCTCTAAATTCTTATGTCGTGACGTAAAACAGGAAGCGAACCAGATTCAGAAGGTTCACTTGTATTCAGTTTGTCCATTTTCGTCGAATTTTGGGTTTTTTTATTTAGAATTTTTTATTTTTATAAATTCTTTGCACAAACAAAATAAACTTCAAAATTGAAACCATTTTTTTTAAATAGTCGTTTAGCTTGAAAGATTCTGAATCTGGGTATTAAATATTTCTTTCTAATAAGCCCTTATGGGTTTCAAAAGGCTTAATAATAAGAAAAAAAAAAATTCTTTCTGAACTGTTAAACTTGGGAACTTGGATTATTTTCAAATGAGAGAAGTTTAAATTTTACATTAATTTTAAAATTCAGGAGCATTAATTTTGTACATTTGAAATCGGAAATTTCTCAAAAATTAAGACTCTAAATTTGAGACTGTAATGAATATGTATTGCATCTATTGAATACTATATTATTCATTTTTTAATAATTCAGATTGCACAGTCAAAAGCGCTCTCGAAATAAATGATAAATAAATAATAATAAAATAAATATAAATATATAAATGTAATATACATTCTTTTAAATAAAATTAATATTGATACAATATTTAATTCAATATAAAACGCTTTAAATTCCTACGATTTCAAGTCGAAAAATATTGTATTTTCAAAAAAGTAGTTGAATTTACAACCTGTAGACAAATTTTTAATGAAGGATTTGAGTTTTAAATTTGAAAAGTCGAATGGTTTAAACACGAAAGGTTAATTGGTTATTTTTTGATCAAATAGTTGAATTGAAAAAAAAACATTTTTAACCAAATAGTTGAGAACTTTCAAGCAAAGGACACGAATTTTTTTAGAAGACAGTTGAATTTTCAACCAAAATGTTCATTTTCTACCAAAAAAGATTATTTTTCCACCAAAAAAGATGGATTTTCAATCCATTAGGATTTTTCAACAAAAGAGTTGAAATTTCATCCGAGACTGAGTTTTCACTTATGAGAGAAAAAAAAATTCGACCAAATTGTTGAGTTTTCAAACCAAAAAATTGAATTCTCTAGAAAACAGTTGAATTTTCAACGCAAAAATATAAATGATTTACCAAAAACTTTATTTTCAACCAATAAGTTAAATTTTCCACAAAAATAATAGAATTTTCAACCTAAAAAGCCGGCTTTCCAACCAAACTGTTGAATTTTTAAGCCAAATAGTTGAATTTTAAACTAAAAACGATTTATTTTCCACCAAAAATGGAATAGTTCAATTTGCAATTGGAAATTTTTTTTTTAACCACAGAAAAGTATTTTGAACAAAACAGTTCAATTTTCAACCAAAGAGATGGATTTTCAATGAATAAAATGAATTTTTAACAAAGTGGATGAACTTTCAACTGATTGGTTGAATTATCAACAAAAAAGTTGATTTTCAGCCAAGAAAGAGTTGCGTTTGCAACCAAATAGTTGGACTTTTAATAAAAAATACGAATTTTCCATTAAAAAAGGTGAATTTTCAACAAAACAGTTACATTTTTAGCAAACTAATTAAACTTTCAACCAAGCGGTCGAATGAATTTAGTTCACATTTAAGCAAAAAAACGAGAAAGAGGGAGAAAAGGGGAAAGGGAAAATTTTTTGAAAACAGGGAAAAAAGAGACATTTTTTTTTAATAGGAAAGAAAGGTAATAGGCGAAATAGCGTGAAGGCTGTAATTTTAATTAATTAATTAAAAAATTAATTTGAAAGTTATTGATTTTTAACATTTTCGACTTAAAAATGTCCAACTGTTGACGCTATCAATTAAAAATTATCTGAGTTTTAAAAAGTTCGAAAAAGATGCACAATCCGAGCCCTCTATCGGACCACTAACCGGTTGATCTATACAAAATTACCTTAAACTTTGAAATATGATAGAGCCATCCAAAAAATAGATAACAATATTTAAAGAGTCTTAGCTAAAGTAATTTTGCCTTATAGGTATTAAATTAACACGTGAGAAAGCCAAAAATAAAATTTAAATTTTTAAAGAAGTTTGTACTTCAACTTCAACTCTTGGCAGAAGCTAGAAAAATAAATTTAATTATTTAATATTTTACAGAAGTGATCTTTAGGATTTGAGATTTCATTTGAGCCATTAAAGATTGGAAAATCTTTTTTTTATGCCAGCATGCTAAGTTTAAAATACATTACTTTTGAAGTTGAAGTGCAAAATTCCTTGAAAACCAAAATTTTATTTTTGTCTTTGTCACGTGATAATTTAATAACGGCAAGGTCAAATTACTTCAGCTAGGGCTCATTTAACGCAGAAATTAATAAGCTTTCCGATTATTTTCTAAAAATATTTCTATCTATATTCTGAAGGGCGTTATCATCTTTTGAAGTCAAGGCTAATTTTCAATAGGTCACCCGCTCAGTTGTCCGATATTATCCGTCGGTAGTGTATGTGTGATAAGTTTTCAAGAAGTACACAAATAAATATGACTTTTCTTCTTGGGCGTTTTCCTTTAAGAAACTTGAGATTAAGAAATGTAATTCAATTTAACTTTTTAATTTTAAAGTACTAAAATAAAAAAAAAAGTTAAAAAAACAAAGCAAAAGCAATGGAAAGGACGTAGAAAATCGTTTAAAAATGACTAGATAAAAAATTTGTTTACTGCTAATAAAAGAGTTATGAACAAAAAAATATATGGTATATTCTCAAAAACCAATATTCACTTATTTTAGTAAATAAACAATAAAAATCCCACTTTTTAAACTAAAAACTTTTGAAGAGGAAACCCTAAGCTTTCTTTTGAGATAACAAAAATTGAAAAACGTACCTTTCTTCAATTAAAGTCCAATTTGTTTTTGACCAGCGTTTTCGAAGGTCAAATAATTAAAAAAACTAGCTGCGAATTCGATCTGGAGTGCTTCCACTTGGTTTGTATTTATAATAATATGGTACTCATTCCACGAGCACTTTGCTTCCCGTTAGCAAATGTATTTGCTTCCTAATAGAGGAAGCATTAGTTATTTTTTTCAACAATAGACAAGCCAAAGTCTTCATTTTGATCAATTTAAAAATATAAATTTACAAAAAATACAAAGTTACAAAATAATACAAAAATTTTTTAAATACAAAGACAAATCAGGCAAATCAAACTTTGTATTCGAAATGATAATTTTTCGAGCTGGAAAAGGGATGGGAAAAGTTCTGTCGCACCCTATCCCTTTCCCAGCTTTATGATTTCTTTGAAAAAATTGTCAGAATTACTCTATTTGAAAACTTAGGTTCAAAAAGTATTTTCTATTCATGCTTCAACTTTGAATGATGTCAATGAAAAACGTTTTTCTGTTCGAAACAGATGACTCAAATATTATAAATATTATAGATCAATCGATTTCCCTCGAATCAATTAATCTTTTCCGTTCTTGCATCAATTTTTAATTATGTTAGTGAAAAAAGTTTTAATACAAAAAATTTTGTTTTCAAATATTATGCATTACCTTAGCTTCCTTACTCCTCAATGAAATGTATAAATGCTATGAATCAATCAATTCGTCTTGAATTAACACAAATTTTCTATTCTCGCATCAAGTCTAAATTATGAGAATGAGAAAATTTTTACTATAAAGAACGATTTAAAAAATATATAGATTACCATAACTTCCCTACTATTTAATAAAATGTATTAATATCGTAGGTCAATCGATTCGCCTCGAACCAAGCAATCTTTCATATTCTTGCATCAACTTTGAATTATGTTGAAGAAAAATGTTTTACTATAAAAACCCGTATTTTCAAATATTATGCCTTACCATAGCTTCCTCACTCTTCAATAAAACGTATTAATATTATAGGACAATCGATTCGACTCGAATCAATAAATCTTTTCTGTTCTTGCATCAACTTTGAATTATGTTAAGGAAAAAAGTTTTACTATAAAAAACCGATTTTCAAAATGTATAAATTACGATAACTTTCTTACTCTTCAATAAAACGTATGAATATTATAGGTCAATCGATTCGACTCGAATCAACACATCTTTTCTGTTCTTGCATCAACTTTGAATTATTTTAACGAAAAAAGTTTAACTATAAAAAACCGATTTTCAAAATGTATAAATTACCATAACTTTCTTACTCTTCAATAAAACGTATTAATATTATAGGTCAATCGATTCGACTCGAAACAACACATATTTTCTGTTCTTGCATCAACTTTTAATTATGTTAACGCAAAACTTTTACTATAAAAAACCGATTTTCAAAATGTATAAATTACCATAACTTTCTTGCTCTTTAATAAAACGAATTAATATTATGGGTCAATCGATTCGACCCGAATCATCACATCTTTTCTGTTCTCGCATCAACTTTGAATTATGTTAACGAAAAAAGTTTTACTATAAAAAACCGATTTTCAAAATATATTAATTACCATAACTTCCCTACTCTTCAATAGAATGTATTAATATTATAGGTCCATCGATTCGTCCTGAGCCAAGGAATCTTTCATATTCTTGCATCAACTTTGAATTATGCTAATGAAAAAAGTTTGACAATAAGAATACGATTTTTAAAATATTATTGAGTGCTAAAAAAAATGCAATAAATATTTTCAAGAATCCTTCTGTCAGTCTCAAGATATTAGTAAGGAAAATAAGCCCTCCAAATTTCATCAATTTATCTGTAACCATTTTTTAGTTATCGTGTTCACAAAAAAGCGTGACATCCATACACCCATACACACATCCACACACACATATCTATACACAAACACAGCCGGACAATTGCTTAGAACATTTTATTAGAAATTTTTAAATTGATGAAGGTTTAATTAAATGAATTTGAAAATTTTACCATTACAAAGCTTCCTCTATGAGGAAGCAAAAATGGTTATTGTCAATTGAAAAAGAGTAAAAAAACCTATCGAAACTTGACTGAAAAAAATTATCGCCATTAGAAGGTTTAAAAATAGCCGAAATAGGCGATATTGACAAAAATCCCGAAATGCCAATTTTTGTTTTACTTTCTTACGTTGGGATTTGAACCCACGAGGACGTGCAATCTAAGCTGCTGTTAGTACATGCTCCAAACATGTTACCACATGAGCCATGGTGGCTTGATTCATTTTTTCATTAAAGCGTAGGGAAGTTATGTTAATTTATATATTTTGAAAATCGGTTTTTTATAGTAAAACTTTTTTCATCAACATAATTCAAAGTTGATGCAACAACAAAAAAGATGTGTTGATTCGAGACGAATCGATTGACCTATAATATTAATACATTTTATTGAAGAGTAAGGAAGCTATGGTAATTAATAATATTTGAAAATACGGTTTTTTATATTAAAACTTTTTTCTTCAATATAATTCAAAGTTGATGCAAAAACAGAAAAGATGTGTTGATTCGAGACGAATCAATTGACCTATAATATTAATACATTTATTCAAAGCATTTATTCAAAATTGATGTAAGAACGGAAAAGATTTCTTGATTCGAGGGAAATCGACTGATCTATAATATTAATACACTTTATTGAAGATTAAGGAAGTTATGCTCATTTATAATATTTGAATCATCTGTTTCTAACAGAAAAACTTTTTTCATCGACATAATTTAAAGTTGACGCATAAATAGAGAACATTTTTTGATCATAAATTTTCAAATAGAATAATTCTGACAATTTCTGCAAAAAAATCATAAAACTGGGAAAGGGATAGGGTGCGATAGAACTTTCCCCTTCCCTTTTCCAGCTCGAAAAATTATAATTTAGAATACAAAATTTTATTTGTCTGATTTGTCCTTGTATTTAAAAAATTGTTCGTATTATTTTGTAATTTTGTATTTTTGGTAAATTTCTATTTTTAAATTGATCAAAATGAAGACTTTGGTTTGTCTATTGTTGAAAAAAATAACTAATGCTTCCTCTATGAGGAAGCTAATACATTTGCTGACGGGAAGCAAAGTGCTCGTGAAATGAGCTCCATATAATTATAAATATAAAAAAAGTGGAAACACTCGAAATCGAATTCACAGCTAGTTTATTATCACATTGTTATTTAAATATTTTCCTTTCAACTTTTTTCATTTTGATCACCGTTTCAAGTCCAATTTTAAAATAAGCGCAAACACAAAATTCCCTTTTTCCTCAAACAATATTCTTTCAGCAGTAATAAGAGATCCATGTTTCGTTTTTTCTTTCACCACGAGAATTTTCTTTCAAAAACTGTGAGGACAATCGACGACGTAACGGCTTTCACAATGCCCATTAAGAAGCGTTCGCTGGGAAGAAGGAATTGTCCAAGAAAAAAGGAACTTCAATTTTGAGAATTATGATTTATAAAAGGCCCTCTGTGGTAGTTATGAAGGAGACTTGAAAATAAAGAACAGAGTGAAAAAAACTAAAAAAGGATCAATTCCACGTCTTATTAAATTTTTACAGAGCAATGACCGTCTTGCCCCGTTCTACCCTATATTGGGGTGTCCATAAATCTGAACATTCATTTTTGTCATTCTTCATGAAAAATATCAGTTTTAGGAAAAAAGAATGCCAACAAAAAATACGTGATTCAATGAAAGCTACAACTTGAATGTACATCATTTTTATCTCAGGTCAATATTTTTCGGACTTTTTGAAAACAAAAAATTATTTAAAATAAAGTAAGCCCTAAAAATCATTTGAGGACATTAAACTGGAATGCAAGTATACCGGAAATGTACCCGTTTCATAAAATTTAGGGCTTTTTCCTCAATAAATGACAAATACTTTTCAGCCCTCAAAGAATTTTTTAGTCGAACATTTTTATTTTTAACCAAATTTTAATCTAAGAAAATTTATTTTCAGACCCGAAAACGGCCTAGCGGAACCTCTGAAACAAATTTTTTAATAAAAGAAAATTTACCGCATTGCTTACTTAATAATAAAACAAAATCTTTTTTGCGTGCGTGCAAGTACGAAGATTTTTTCAACCCTCAGGACGTCCCTTTCGGAATAGAAAACGAATTACGTGACGGAGAGTAAATTAAATTTTTTTCTTTCTTCTGTCATCGTTGAAATTCCTCAGCATCTCCTATATAAATATTGATATAATAAATGAAAAACTATCTTTTAAAGGACCGCCTTGAATGAATTAATTATTAACTATGATAATCTATCCTTATTTAAAAATACTTCAATTTTAAACGAATTCTGGAATTTTTTAATTGTTAAAGCTTTAAGTTCAAATTAATTAATTTTGAAATTTTTGAATCAGAAATGGTACAATTAGAAATCTTATTTTTTTGTAGTCTACAAAAATTCATCTAATCACTTTAAATGTCACTTGATTTTACATGATATAATAGATACCTGCTAATAAATTGTATCATCTTTAAAATTCTTATAATTCAAATTTGGAATTCCAATTTTGCCAAAATAGTATAATTTTTTAGGCCTTAGGAATACATTGTTCAGCTTCAAAAACTTAAATTCGAAGATATTTGTTTTTAGGTTGCTTAATTTTTAAATGCTCAATCAGGAACGTTGCAGATTTCTAAACGTTTAGTTTTGTTATCTTAGCTTCTTGGCTGAAAATCGAACTATTTTGTTAAAAAATAATTTTTTTTGAGAATTTAACTATGCCATTTTTAGAAAATTAATCTTCTTGATTAAAAAATCGTCTTTTAAGTTAAACGTTGAACACTATTGCTGAAAATTCATCTTCTTTAAGATTCATCATTTCAGTAGAAAATTCATCTCTTTGGTTCAAAATTGAACTATTTTGTTACAAATTCGTTTTTTTAACTATTCTAATAACTATTCTATTTTTGATTGAAAATTGATATTTTCTACTGAAAAATTCGTATTTTTTTGTTGAATCCAACTGAAAGTTTTGCATTGAGTAAATGTTGGATAAAGAGCTACGATCTTTCCTGGGTCCAAACGAAAATTTTGTATTACAGTTGTTGTGAGCTTGTCCCCGAGCGCGGTCAGTGCAGTGAGAATGATCCCAGAAGGAACTATTGAGTCTCTAGGTAAAAATAAAATGCATTTTCATCCTTCACGTTTCTTAATGAAATTATAAGATAAGTTCATCTATTGCCAATAATTCGAAGATTGTCTTTTTGTAGTGGAATGACACGTTTTGAAATCAAAGCAATGCGACGTTTCAAAAATAAAAAACTTCAACTTCGGTCTGGATATACACTATGTGAGATAAGACTACGGTCGTCAATGAGGAAGGACAGGGGGTAAAAAAAGCCCAAAATTGGTAACATCGTTTATCGACAGCTTCTAAGGCAGCATAGGAAAATCGTTGACCCCCCCCCCCCCAAGACTTTACGTAATTTATGAACGGCCCCTAGTAACTAATAAAAAATAACTTGTAAACTTTAAATCAACACATTCGAAGTTTTGGAATTTCAGGAATGGGTGTAACTTGATGCTGTAAAAGTTTTAAAAAGGTTTACGATATCAGCTTTTTCCCAACAAGCAAGAGACTCTAAGAAAATCTTAAAGCAGTTGTTCCGTAGTTTCTGCTTAACTCCTGTTGTTTCGCCTGCATAGCCGTGGAAAAGTAAACACGGATTCGACCTAAGTTTACTATACAAGAGGTTAAATGTATGTTTTTCTTCTTCCAGGGAAAAGAAAAGTGCACCCGATAAGCGGGGAATTATCTTACTGCTTCCTTACATATATATAGTATACACCTATAAATATACCTCGAAGGAATGCGTGCCCAAGTGCGAATCCAGGAAGAAAGGAGGATAATCTATAAAGTGAATTTATCGTTCCTTTGAAAATGGTGTATTAAATTTGAAAAAGCTGCTCTATTTTCTAAATAGCAGTTCCCTTTTCATTAAGGTCTTTCATATTATCTCGAATACAAATTTTTTATTATATTATTTACCTATATAGGAATAAAAAGTAAGAATTCTTCAATTGGAATTTGAAATAGGGAGGCCGCAAAACTTCATTTTCAAAATTCCCTAATTTTTCCCTGACTGATTGTTTATTTTTCTTGTGAATTAATATTTGTACACCTAAATTCTAATCTTGTAATATTTTTAATGTAGAACCTTTTACGAGTGAAATAGAACAGTTCTGAATTTAAACTGACACATTTTTACTTTATTATTCTCAAGTCCTGCCATAGAAAAATTCACCTGAAAAAAGTGACTTATTCGAAGCGAAAAAGTGAAAAACAGTAAATAATTTCTATCTCAAAAAGGGACTAAATGTGCCTTATGTGCATTAATGATGTGATTAGTGTTCTTTTGAATTTGAAAGAATTCGATTCATGAGAGTTTGAAAAAATGCAAGCTGCATTCAAAAGAATTCAAATAAATTGGACAAAAACCCTGAAATCCAAAAAATTCCATTGATTACCATTAAAATGAGAGTAACTTTGGAGAAATGTAAGGAAAATGAGAATTCGATGAAATTCATAAAAATTCAAGGTGAATTAAAAAAAAATTTTAATTCACGATTAATTAATAAAAATTTAAAGTGCATTCCAAATTAATTCAAATTAATTCAAATGTATCTGATGATATCCCTTGGAACCTCTTAATATATCCTAAAAACTGTAGAATCTTGTAGCATCGTTCCATATTCTCCAAACGTCTATATGAAATATTTGAAAATCTTCAAATTCCTACGAAATCCCTCGCTTTTCCTGAATAAATTCTTAGAAGTCGAATAAAATATTATTAAATTCCATGAAATTCTATGAAATCTCATATTTCCTGAAATCCTGGAAAACTTATGGAAACACCTTGATAGAATCAAAATTCATTAAAATCATTCAAATCCTTGGAAATCTTATAAAATCCTTTGGAATTTTTTAAAATATCCTAAAACCTTATGGGAATTATGAAATTATTTCCTGTCTTCCAAAGTCCTGGTAAATTGTTTAAAACCCCATACAATTTTCTTAATACCTTAAAGTCAATCAAATTCTTAGAAATTCCTTGAAAATGTTTTAATCTCGCGAAAATGCCATGGAATCTTTTAAAATAATCTAAAATATTTAAAACTCATTGGAAGTTTTCAAAATGCCCTAAAATCTTTTTAATTCTTTGAAATGCCTCCGAATGATCGAAATCTATGAAGAATTCTTTAAAACTTTTCAAAATACACTAAAATATTTTATATCCTTTTTGAAATCTTTTCAAATCCTTTGAAACCTCTAAAGCTCTTGAAAAATGTTTGTAATTTTTAAAAATACCATAAAATTTTAAAGAAGCCTTTTGGAATCCCTTTAAATGATTAAAATCTATTAAAATTCCATAAAATCTTTTAAAATACCCTAAAATATTTTGAAAGAATTGAAGAAAAATCAGAAATGGGTATAGACCTGAATTTAACAGTGGTTACCCCATGCGTTAATGTATTAAAAGAAAAGTGAATAAAGTAAGATTTTCATTTGAAAAGTAACTATAGATAATACTGACTGAAAATGATTTAATGTATAATCTATAGATTATATTATTGTTTATATTAGTAAATTGTGAAAGTTTTTCATGGAGTAAATGCTGCATAAAGAGCTCTGATCTTTCCTGAGCCTAAATGAAAATGATGTAAATATTTTGTATTACAGTTATTGTGAGCTTGCCCCCGAGCGCGACCAGTGTAGTGAGAATGATCTCATAAAGAGCTAATGGGTCTTTATATTGAACTGAAATTCATTTTTTTTTCTTCGCGTTTCTGAAACATGTTTCAAAGAAAATAAAAAATAGTAAAAAAAAAAATTTTCAATTTAAAAGACTTTCTTTGTTAATCGTCAGCAGCCCTGATTATTCTTGGCAGTTACTTGAAGTGATTCTTACAGAAATTCCCTGACTTTTGCCATTTCTTTGAATACCTAAATTTTCCCTGACTTCCCCTGATTTCCAGGTTTTTCCCGACCTCCAGCCGTCTTCCATATCATCTCTGGTAAAAAATGGTTGTTATATTTTTTCTATAGGAATAAAAAGCATGAACTCTTCTATTAGAAGTTGAAAAATAGTGTTGGCAGTAATATCATCGAACAGAGAAACTAATTCAATAGAATTGAAGAGAGCTGAATAAATGAATGGCGGCAATTCATGCTGTAAATTATTTTTCGCAGACAATTACACGTCCCTTCATGAAATGGGCAAAACTCGTTTATCCGTGAATGGTTGCGAGAAATGCGTATATAGTGTACGTATATTGAATACTGCAATCGCAGACGATCGATGAGAATACCTGATACCAATCGAGGCCAGGGTACCATCCTTGCATTGAATTCGAGTCTCGAATGCATGACATTCCATCCCAGGAGAAGAGGGATCATTCTTCAACCCAGCGCAGATATGAAAGGCAAGCTTTGTCAAAATTGGATGCGCCTTCAATGTAAACCTTCATTTATTCACACATTCTCGAATTTGCCTACCATCTTGACACCCAAGCAAATAAGAGTAGATATCAAAGTTTTAAAAGAATTGTCAATTCGAATATCCCAGTAATTCTAAAAATATTCAAGTATGGCCCGAAATGGTAATTAATTAATTTATCAAATTTAATAATTTAATCTTATAATAAAATTAATATCCACGGAAGTACAAGAATACAATAGGGAGCGTCCACATTTTACTATAGAGGGTGGCGAAAAGGTATGGAAACACCTAGAAATCTCTGTGGTTTGTTAAAAAAAATCAAGGTCATACCCTAGGTAACTTTCAACGAGAAATCCAACGGTGGCCTTGTCTTTGACCTTGAACATCATTTTCAAGGTCATTTTGAGGTTAGCTTTGTTTTTTTTAATGGGAACCCCTTTTTTAGTGTCAGAATCGAAAAGAGCGGGAAATTTTACGTTCGGATATGTGTTTAAGTGAAGGGTTGACGTGACCTCTACAGGTTAAATAAAGGGGAAAGTACGCTGTTAGAGGACCTAGTAGGAATTTCGCAAAATTTGTGAAAAAAATTAACTAAGGTAACCCTGGGTAAGTTTCAACGAGGAATCCAACGGTGTGAATCCAACAAATGTGACCTTAAAATTACCTTGAAAATAGGGTTCAAGGTCAAATCCAAGGTCACCGTTGGATTCCTCGTTAAATGTTACCCAGGTTTACCTTGATTAATTTTTTTCACTAATTCTGCGAGATTCCTACGAGGTCCTATGACAGCGTACTTTCACCTTTATTTGACCTTTAGAGGTCACGTTAACCCTTGACCGAAACACATACTCGAACGTGAAATTTCTCGCTCTTTTTGATTCTGACACCAAAAATAGGGGTTCCTTTAAAAAAAACAAAGCAGACCTCAAAACGACCTTGAAAATGAGGTTCAAGGTCAAATCCAAGGTCACCGTTGAATTCCTCGTTGAAAGTTACCTTGCTTTTTTTTTTAACAAACCACAGAGATTTCTAGGGGTTTCCATACTTTTTCGCCACCCTGTATATTAAACATTAATAGTAAAGAAATAAGTGGTTGCATTTCCAACCAAATAGTTGAATTCACAAGCCAAAAAGTCAAATTTTTCAGAAGGCAGTTGAATTTTCAACCCGAAAAGTTGAATTTTTGACAAAAAAGTTAATTTTCAGCTAAGAGAGATGAATTTTCAACCAAGAAAGATGACTTTTCTACCACAAACGATGAACTTTTAATCCAAAAGGACAAAGTATACACGAAACAGTTGACTTTTCGACTAAAATAGATGACTTTAACAAAATTGTTGAATTTTCATCAAAATAATTAAACCTTCAACAAAAAAGTTGAATTTTGTTGCAAAATATCGTTTATCAAATACACGATTTTTCAACAAACTAGTTAGTGTTCAAACTAAAAAGTCGAATGTTTTGGCAAGAAGTTGTTTTTTCAAATGGGAAAAAGATTGTTCAACAAGAAAGTTAATTTTCAATCAAGAAAAACGAAGCTTCAACGAAGTGGTTGAATTTTCAACTAAAAAAGATACATTTACAACCAAAAATGGAATAGCTACAATTTCATATAAAAAAAAAATTTACATAAAAAAAACAAATATTAAACAAAATAGTTAAATTTTCAAGTTAATGGTTGGTGGTTTTTTAAATTTAAATACTGCGGAAATAGGGTCAACTATAAATGTGTTGTAGATTTTTCCCAGTTGCGGTATGGCCACCTCTGTATAAACAAGAGTTTTTTTAACTGGAAATAAGGTCAAATATAATTGAGAGGGAGATTTTGCCGAGTTAAGGTATGGTCAACTATAATCGGGTATTTTTTTCAAATACTGGAAATGGGGTCAAATATAAATAAGTGGTCAATTTTTCCGAGTTGGGGTATGGCCACCTACGTATAAACAGGAGTTTTTTTCAAACTCTAAATAAGGTGAAATATAATTGAGAGGGAAATTTTGCCAAATTAGGGTATGGCCAACTATAAACGGGTGGTTTGAAAAAAATTAGAAATGGATTCACATATAACTGATAGGAATATTTTGCCAAGTTATGTTATGGCCAACTATAATTGGGTGTTTTTTAAAATACTGGAAATGTGGTCAAATATAAAAGAGTAGTAGATTTTTCCGAATGTGCAACTATGTGTAAATAAGAGTTTTTTTTAAATACTGGAAATGGGGCGGGGTCAAATATAATTGAGAGGGACTTTTTTCCGAGTTATGGTTTGGCCAACTATAAACGGGTGGTTAAAAAAATAGAAATGGATTCACATATAACTGATAGGAAGATTTCGCCAAGTTAGGGTATGTCCAACTATAATTATGTTTTTTTTTGAAATACTGGAAATGGGGTCAAATATAAAAGAGTAGTAGATTTTTCCGAATGTGGGTATGACCAACTATAAACAACTGTTTTTTTACTGGAAATCGGGCCAGATATAAATGAGTGGTAGATTTTTCCGAGATGGGGTATGGCACAAAACAAGTGTTTTTTTAATACTGGAAATGGGGTCAAATATAAATGAGTGATAGATTTTTGCGAGTCGGGGTATGGTCAACTATAAAGAAGTGTCTTTTTTAATGGCCAACTATAAACGGGTGTTTTTTTAAATACTGGAAATGGGATTTAATATAAATGAGTGGTAGACTTTTCTGAGTTGGGGTATGGTCAACTATGAACAAGTGGTTTTTTTCAATAATGGAAATGGGGTCAAATATAACGAGAGTTAGATTTTGCCGAGCGAGGGTATACATCCATAACTGCAAGCCGTTGGTTTAAAAAAAAGGGAAACGGGATCAAATATAATTGAGAGGTAGATTTTTCAGAGATCGAGTATGTCCAGCTTTGAACAAGTGTTTTTTTTTAATACTGGAAATGGGATCGAAAGTGATTGAGGGACTGATGTCGCCGAGTTGGGGTATGGCCAACCATGAAGAGAAGTATTTTTAAACTTTTGAACTTGACAATGACATTTGCAAGTATTATTTCCATGGCCAAATTCGTGATATATATATTACTATCCAAAGTTATGGTGGAACATGAAGGACACAACAAATTTGTAAAGATACCAGTGTTCTTTTTTTTTGCTTGTATTTGACTAAGAAATAGAAATTATTTAAACCATAGAAATAATTTAGAAATAATAACACTATTTTATAAACAATTTTTTTTCATACAAAAGTGTATCTAGAATTATATAGTGAAACAACATAGCGCGGAAAGAAGGGATCAGGCTGGAAAAGCCTCGTGCGTTCGCATTTCGATGTTCCTTTAGCGTAATTTAGCATCAAACTTAGATTATCGATAGATCACGTCTTCGAAGCGAAACGCTCCTAAGAGATCATTTTACTAAGTTAGACTTAAGTCTACTTTGCCGTCATTTGGGAAAACACCGTTAACTGCAAAATGAGCGAAGCCGAGAAAATCGACGAAAACTGTAAGAATCTTTATTCGCGTGTATCGCGGATTCTTATTCATTTTCTGATTTTGTTGTTGTTTTTGACTAATTTGCATACGATCTTTTCATTTTTGCAAGAAAAATTGTTTAAAAATGTGAATTAATTATCTAAAATGCAGTTAACGGTGTTGATTGGGATGCTGAAATTCGAAAAAACGCCGTAACGGGCAGTTACGGCGTTTCTCGAATCACAAACCTTTTTTCTCGGGGTTCGATGATTCCGGAGAACGCCGTAAGCACTTACGGACCTCTCTGAAATCACGAAGGCTCGAAATCGCCGTCCAATAATTTTGGTAAACTCCGTAACTGCCCGTTACGGCGTTTTCTCGAATTTTGACGTCACGTATTTAGTCGTCTCTGATTTACGCCTGCAGTTAACGGTCAGTTACGGCTCTCTCTCAAATCACAATTCGCCAATCTTTGCAGTTAACGGTGTTTTCCAAAAATTATGCAATAATTATTTGTAAAATTATTAAAAATTTGAAAAAAATTATTTCAATAATCAGGTGCATCTTTTTTCACGATTTCAACGACATAAAAAACTCATTTTTCGATTTTTGCAGTTAACTGTGTTTTTCCAAATCACGGCAGAATAGAAAAGCCTTTTTACGGAGTAAAACTTTGAAGCTAAAAGATGATTTCTGAACAACTACAACTCCTATCGACCTTATTTCATGCTTAAAATTTTTATTATTTAACAAGTTAATTTTCAAACAGAAAAATCAGGAAAAAATTTTTCTTCTTCATTTTTCGAAAATTCAGAAAAATAATTTTTTGAATTCAGAAGTTTTGCTACGTATGAGGGCACCTTGAATCGTAAAACTTTATTTTGAAAAGTTATTAAATAAATATTTATCAAAAATATAATATAATAATCTTATTTTTGTACTGTGGGTAACATTTTATATTAGGATAATATTGATGGAAATTTAAGTATATTCTATCAGTTATTTCAGGTTTGGTTGGGGAAATCAAAGATGTCTGCAAGCTGAGGAATAAACAATAATACCATTTGGATTGGGAAAAAACTTTATTTTTTTCAAACCTCAGAAAAAAATGGTTTTTCACCATAAGTCTATTTGGAAATTATTCTTTATTTTCTAAAAACTATTCAATTAAATTAGAAAATCCATAAAAAATGTGTAATGATTTTATTATTTAATTAAATAGCTTTCTCGAAATGAAAAATAATATCCAAATACACTTATAGTGAAAAATTCTCGAGACTGTGAAATTCCTGAATGAGAAAATCCCCGAATAATGAAATTCCCGAATAGGAAAATTCCATAATAATAAAATTTCCGGACAGTTTATAATATTACCGAAATGAAAAATTCCCGAATGATGAAATTCTCGACAGTTTATGATATGACCGAATTGGAAAATTCCCGAATCATAAAATTCCCGACATAAAACTTCCGAATTCTAGAATATCCAAACTAGAAAATTGCCTAATTATAAAATTCCCGAATTTAGACAAATGAAAAAATGTTTTCATAAATACTTTTTATTTATTAAAAATACAATAATCAAATATTTTTGTCAAAAAAAAATTGTAATGTTTGAAGTTTCTAAAATTACTGCTTAAATCTTAAATAACAATTATTGAAAAAATATATTTTTGGATGAAAATTTTTGGACGACTGAAAAATCCTAAAAAATAAAATTCATGACTGTGTCAAATTCCCAAATTGGGAATTTCCCAAATAATAAAATTTTCGAATATGTAATAAAATTCCCGAATTGGAAAATTCCCAAATAATAAAAATCCCGAATAAAAAATTCCCGAACAGTTTATGATATTACCGAAATGGGAAATTCCTGACAGTTTATAATATTACGGAATTTTTAAATTCCCGATAGAAAATGGCCGAATTATAAAATATCCGAACTGGAAAATTCTTGAATTATGAAATATTAATTTAATATAAATAATAATAATATTAAACATTAATATTTATTATTTTCATTTTATTATTATATTTTATTTCATATATTTAATATT
>CAKNYM010053000.1:533548-568458 GCA_932195095.1 Andricus curvator
ATATTATAATATATATATATATATTAATATATAATATTAAATTTAATTGAATAATATTATTTATTTATTAAAAATACAATCATCAAATATTTTTATAAAAAAAATATTTTTTCCTGTTAAAAGTTTCTAAAATTATTGTTTGAATTCAAAATAACAATTATTATTGAACAAATATATATTTTTGGGTGAAAATTTTTGGACTTAATTTTTTACTTAATTTTGGTGTAATGTTGGCTAAATAAGGCTAAATAAGGCTAATAAGGTGGCTAAATTTAAGCCATTAAAGTTTAAGAAGTTCTCAGTTGTAAGACGTTTTTTAACTGAAGTCCCAGACTAGTTTCTACCATTTTTAAGATTAAATCAAACTTTTTTCTGTGACTAGTTTCAGAGTCACTTTCGTGATCAAAAATAGTGTCAATAGTGACATAAAGTTTACAAAATAGTAGCGAAATAGTGCCATGCAATTTTCTATATATTAAATCGATGGGTTAACAATTTTTTTAATCTTGTAAAAATTTCTCATAAAATCACTCAAAGTTCTTTGGAATCTTTTGAAATACCCTAAAAACTTTGAAATCCATTGAAATCCTTTAAGAATCTGTTAAAATCCTCTGAAATTCCTTAAAAACTCGTCAATCTTGTTAAATCCCTTAACATTCGTAAAAATCTCTTGAAATCTTTTAATTTCTTTTTAAATCCTATGAATCCCTTGAATCTAATGAAATCACTTGAGATCTCTGAAATCCTTAGAAATCCCTCGAAGTCCTTTAAAATTTCATTTAGTTTCATTTTTTCCTTAGATTTCTCTAGAAATCCATTGTAATCTCTTGATATCTTTCAAATATCCTAGATACATTTTTTAAATCCTTAAAAATTTTCTGAAATCCTACAAAATTGTTTAAAATCTCGTTAGGTCCCTTGGATTCTTTTAAAAGACCCTAAACTCTTCAAAATCTTTTAAAATGTCTTAAAATTGGTAAAATCACTAAAATCTGGTTGAATGGAATCTGTAATATCTTTTAAAATTCCTTTAAAAAAGGATTAAATCTTTCAAATCCTCTGAAACCCGTAAAAAATAAAAGCCCTTGAAATCCCTTTAAATATTTAGTATTTTCTGAAATTCGTCAAAAACTTTTTATTGAAACCCGTGGAAATCTATTGAAATTGATTGAAAACCCTTGAATTCTGTTGAAATCCCTTGAAATTTATAAAATCCCTCAAATTTTGTGAAATCCCTATTAAACCCACAAAGATCGAGTCAAATCTCGTAAAATATCTTGAAATCTGTAATATGTTTTAAAATTCCTTGTGAATTAAAATCTTTGAAATCCTCTTGAATCCCCTTGAAAATCCCATAAAATCTGATAAGTCCCTTGAAGTTCCTTAAAATATTTTCTAAAATTACTTGAAAACTTCTAAAATTTCAAAAAAGCTTTAAAATCCCTTGAAATTCATTAAAATCCACTGAAATCGATCAAAAAAATTATGTTGAAATCCGATGAAATCCTTAGAATCTCTATAAAATTTCTTATAATGTTATGGAATCTTTTAATTTCTTTCAGAATCCTGTAAATCCTCAAAATATTGTAAAATTCTTTAAAATCCCTTGAAATTGTTTAAGTACCATAAAAATTCCCTAAAATCTTTGGGAACTTCTGAAATCTTATGAAATCATTTGAAATCCATTAGAAAATTTTAAATCTCTTGAAATTTTCTATAATCTTACGAAATTCTTGGAAATCTAATTAAATTCCTCGAAATATTTTGAAATCCTACACATCTTAAAATCTATCATATTTTTTTTAATTTCTTTGAAAATGATTAAATCTTTGAATGCCGCCAAAACTCCATAAAATCCCATGAAATTCATAGAAACCCCTTGAGATTTTATTCCATTTCAATCAGTCCCTAAAATCCTTTAAAATCTTTGAAATCTTTCAAAATTATTACTTCAAAATCTAATTTATTTCCTAAAGTTCTCTAGAAGTCCGTTCTAATCTCTCGACATTTTTGAACATCATTGATATCCTGGATAACTTTCTTAAATCCTATAAAATTTTCTGAAATCCTACAAAATTGAATTTGGAAATCTCGTTCAATTCCTTGGAATCATAAAAAATATCCTAAATTCTTTATATTTTTTTTAAATCCCTTGAAATTGATAAAATCCCTTAAGTATGGTGAAATCCCTCTTAATCTCACAAAAATCGAGTCGAATCACGTAAAATCCCATAAAATCTAATAAATTTCCTTAAAATCTACTGAAATATTTTCTAAAATTCCTTGAAATATTTTCGAATATCCGACATGCTGTAAAATCCGTCGAAATTTACTGAAATCTATGAAAAATCCTTGAATTCTGTTGAAATCTTCTGAAATTCTTGGAAAACTCTCAAATTATTTGAAATTCCTTCAAATCTGTATAAATTTATCATAATGTTATGGAATCTTTTAATTTCTTTAGAAATCCTCTGAATCCCTTAGACATTGTAAAATTCATTGAAATTTGGTAAATACCATAAAAGTTCCTAAAAATCTTTGAAAACATCTAAAATCTTATGAAATCGTTTGAAATTCCTTAGAAATTTTAAATCTCTTGAAATTTTCTATAATCCTACGAAATTCTTTGAAATCTGATGAAATTCCTCAAAATCTTTTAAAATTCATTGTATCCTTTAAAACACTTTTTAATTTTTAAAATCCTTTGAATCTTGTAAAATTCCTAGAAATCTTTTGAAATTCCGTGCAGCTTTTCGAAATCTATAACATCTTTGAAAATTCCTTTCAAAATATATAAATTTTTGAAACCCTATGGCAAAAAAAACCCCATTGGCAAAAATAATTTATCCTTATTCAAGTGAAGTTAATCTAAAATTTAGAAAACGTATGATTAAATTCTTAAGTGCAGATACTAACCTTCTTAAATTCAAACAGATTTGTATTTATTTTAAGTTCTTTTTTCTTCTGATACAATTTTTATATAAAAATATGAAATTATTGTTATTAAAAAATTTTTTTATTTCATAGTATCTATTATCTAAAATAAAGAAAAGAAAAGAAAAGCATGAACAATATTTTTAATAATAAATTGATGAAAATTAAAACCTTAACTTTAAAATTTATATATATATACACATCATTTTTGAACAATACATAGACAATCAGACCATCAAATTTTCGTTTAAAAGTTACAGCTAAAAAATATTTTAATTTTAAATCAAAAAGGTTTGAATTTATCCAAAAGACGAATTTTCAAGAAAATATTTGAATAGTCAACCAAAAAATATTTTTATTTTAAACTAAACAATTGCAATTTAATTTTTTTTTAAATTAAATTTTTACTAGAAGAGATGCATTTACAAACTAAATGGACGATTTTTCAACATAATTGTTGAAATTCAACCAAAAAAGGATTTTCAGTCAAGAAAACAATTTTTTTAGATAAATTATAATTTGAAGGGAAAAATAATTTTCAATACAAAATAAAATTTTTGAATAAATATTAATTTTCGAAGTTTTCTTGATTATTTGATTTAAGGTTATACAAATATAATTTTCCTAAGTTTCTCGAGAAATTTCAAAAAAAAAATTTCGAAGATTTCAGATACGTCAAAAAATTATCTAGAAAATGTCTAAGAATTTTACAAAATTTTAGGAGAAATTTTATTCAGTTTAAAAGATATTTAGGACTTTTTAATGTTTGGAAAAAATTAAAAAATATTTTATAAATTTGTGGAAATCTTTCAGTTTCAAAATATTTTTAATTCATTCAAAAATTGCTCAATATTTTTCAAACTGACTCGAATTATTCCTAAAATTGTTATAAAATATTGCAGGTTCATTTTTTACAATTTTTGAAATCCTTTGTAATGTTTAAAAATTTCTTTAAACGTTCTCTTAAAATAATTTTTTTATTTAAAAAATTATTTAAAAATTTCCCATAAATCTTAAGACAATTTTTTTATTATCTTGAAAAAATTTTAAGTTCTTTAAAAGCTTCTTTTTTTTTGTTTAAAATCTTCAAAAATCTACATTTTGCTTTAAATTGGTTCAAATCTTTTTAAGTTTATTATTCTTGTATCATTTCAAGACTTGTAAATAATAAAAATTATTAATAAAAATAAATTAATTAATTTTTTAATTTTGTAAATCTTTTAAACTTATTCGAATTTTTTCTAAAATTTTGTAATCTTGCAAAAGTACAAAATTTAGCATCAAAATATTCCAGAAACTTTTTTTTAAATCTTTAAAAAGATTTTAAAGTCTTTCAAATATTCTCTCAAAATTAATATTCAAAAATAAAAAATCAATTTGAAAACCTTTGAACATCCTTCACAAGCTTCAAAATTTTATATCAAAATCTTCAATAATCTACATTTTGTTTCAAATTTGTTGAAATTTTTCCAAATTTTATAGTATTTTTTAATCTTTTCAAAACTTCGAAATATCTTTTGAAATATTTCCTAAAAAATTTTAATCTCCTGCAAAATTTAAAAAAATGGTCTTAAACTTCTTTTTCGACATATTTTGAAATCTTTAAAGCTTAAAATTAATCTTTTAAGATAAAACCTAATTCATTTAAAATTTTCCCAGAAATTAAAATATTCTAAATTTTTGTCGACAATTTCATTTTTCTCGTCACTTTAAAAATGTGAAAAAGTTTACAATTCATAGTGTGGTAGCCAAATGTTGAGAACAGAATTATTATTTGTTAACATTAAAAAACATTTAGAATTAAAATTTTCGTTTTTTTACTTAATTCATCGTGCAGAAAATTATTAATTTTTATTAAAAGATAATTAAATATAACATCATTTAATATGTTTAAGGGGTTATAAATAAAATTTGTTTGTCTTTTTGAAAAAATGTCAAAAAGTTAAAAACAGAATTGTTACCTTTATTGTTAAAGAATTATTAACAATTTAAATTTTCTCTGTTAGAAGTAAATGTTAAAAATTAAAAGTCCTCATTCAAAAATCTCTGGATTTATGGTCAGGCAATTTTTGAAGGTATAATAATTTGAGAATTCCGTTTTACTGGCAGCAAAAAGTGTTTAGAAAAATTACCTAAAAATACAAAAAAAAAAGAACAACATTTTTTTAAGGTAGTTATTTAATTAAAATTTCCCAATTTTTTAAACTATTGAAATATTCAATTACTTTAAATAACTAATTCGATTTAATATTTATTTTTATAAGAATTTATGGCAGAGGATAGTTTGTGTCGAAAATTAGCTTTTAGCTTCGGATAATACATGAAACTGAGCAAGTTCATGTTGCTATTGATCCCCGGAGAGCCAGGCTAGGAAAAAATAAACGTGAGATGGGAGGTCTCACATTTTTTATCGCATCACCAGAGAGTAATAAATTTTCAAGTTGTTCCATGCTTGAAGCATTTGATAAGATTGCTGTTTTACTTAATTTACACGAGTCATTTAGCATTAAAGTTTTAAAAAAATTACTAATTTTTTCTAATTTTTGGTTCGTATTTTCAACAATTGCCAGTATTTAGCTATTTACCATCAAGTTAGTTGGACCAAAAATCAAGTGTCCTAAATTTTTTTTTCTCATTTGAAGAACCAAAATAATATTACTGAGGATGTAATTTCAAGTTATTAACATCATTTTTGATGGCAAAATTTTTAAACTTATAAAAAAATTATTTTAACAATGAAAGCATCTCTGCTACTCTGTTTCCACTTTTGAAAATAAAATTTTCGAAGGATGAAATCGTTAGAAGAATTTTTAAAGAAATATTTTTTAAACAAATAAAATTATTTTAAAGATTATTAACTTATTTTCAAAATTGGAAACTGTAAAGTTGAAGGAAAGGTTCTCCCTAAAAAAGCCAAGATTTATTAAAATTTAACCATTTTTTAAAAATTAGAAAGAAGCTACAATAAACAAAATTCATTTACAAAAACTAGGGTGACCAGACGTCCCGGTTTTCCGGGACATGTCCCGGTTTTTGGGTGTTTTGAGAAGCGTCCCGGTTTGTAGTAAAATGTCCCGGTTTTTGTCGAAATACCGAACTTGAAGAAAAAACATTTTCTCACAGTTCCTTTTTTGCGAAAAATAACAAGTTTCCTTTATTTACGACATACCCTGGTGGAAAAATTTTTACAAAAAAGTACAGAAAACTAAAACTATTTTTACAGGAATCTATAAATAAATACAATAAATTAAAACCAAAATTACCGGAAAGTACAACTTTTTTCTATTATTGAGACGAATTTTGTACTTTTTTTGTATTTTTATGCACATTGTTGTATTTTATTGTAGTTTTCATTTTCTACAGGAATTTACAAAAAATTACAACTACGAGAATCTACAGGAATTTACATGTTTTGCAGCCAAAAAGTTGTTCTTTTTCGACCTAGGATGACAAATATTTAGAATATTGCAATGAGATAATTTTGTGAAATACATACTTCTGAATTTTAATATTTCAAAATAAAAGCTTAAGAAAATGTTAATTCAAACGCTCCATAATTTACGCGTATCAAATGGAAACTTTTAATACTTTTTGACTGAAAATTTTTTAATTAAAAGCCTTTACACTGCAAAATTTTAACTTTTATACTTTTAATTTATAAAATTTTAAAATTATTTTTTTTTAAAACCATTTCAAGCTAGAAACATCCCCAGGAATCTAATAATATTATTGTCTTGGAACTCGAATTTTTGCTACAACTTTTTAAAAATCCTGCAAAATTAAAAAAAAAACTACCTTGAAATCATCCAGATTCTTTTTTGACAATTTTGGAAATCTTATTAAATATTCTTTTTACATTCATTTTTCAAACAAAAAAATTATTGTTAGTATTTCTAGGAATTTTAATACACATTTTTTATTCATTTAAAAACTTTTAAATTGCTTAAAAAGCTTATAAATTTTGTTTTCGAAATCTTCAAAAATCTACATTGTCTATTAAATTGTTTGAAATCTTTTCATGTTTTAAATTATTTTGGAATCTTTTCAAAACTTCTAAATATATTTCAAACTTGCTCGATTATTTTTCAAATCAATCATTGTTCAATTGTCATTTATTAATGAAAAAAGTTTTTTATTTTTCAAAATGTTTTCCAGTTTTAAATTAAGTTTGGATTTTCTCAAAGCTTGTAAATATCTCTCAAGATAACTCAAGTTTTTTCTATATTGATAATTGTTTAATTGTTATTAATGCATTAAAAATCATTAATTTCACTTACATTTATTCAAAATTTGTTAAATAGAACAATTAAAATTTTAGCATTCAAAGTTTAAATTTAACACTCTGAAATATTAACGATTCGAGGCTTTATATTTTAAATAGTTCAGTTTAAAATTGTTTAGTTTTTAATATTTTATTTATAATTTCTCATTTTGAATAAAAAAGTAAAATATTACTAAATATTTAAAAAATGTCATCCTTATTTTAAAAATTTCAAATTAAATGCTTAAAAATGTAATATTTTAGATTGTAACAATATTGGGACAGTATTTGGAATTGAATAAGAGCGTTTAATGATAAATCTATTAATTTGAAATTGTTTTAAAATTAAGAATACTTCTAAAGTTTCAATCGAACGTTTACATTTGTTTATCTACTGAGGCTCTCAAATTGAAAAATTTCTATTTTTAACGTTAGAATCTGTAACTTGCTTAATTTTGAACATATTCAGAATTGTCCTGTAAAATAAATTATTGTTCAATTTTCAATAATCGAAATACAATTCAATGCGATTTATTATAATAGCAAAAACTCTTGGTAAAAGTGTATTATTTTTTTAAATTGTTGTTTCTTGTAGAAACTTATACATTACATATTTGACCAAAATTGACAGTAAAGTACAATTCGAAACGTTGATATGGATTCTAGAAGTATTGTTTGTAAAAATTTATATTTTTTTGTAATTTTCTACAATAATTTACGTAAAATTAAAAGTGTTTTTATGAACTCAAACACCCAAATTAAAAAAATGTGAAATCCTGCAGTTTTCTTGTAGATAGACCTTGTAGATTTGTACAACAAAGTAAAAAAATATTAATAAAAAGTTATACAAATTTTCGAATTGTAGAAACTTATACTTTATTGTGAATTTGTTTACTTTTATACAAAAAAATACAAGAGAAAAAATGGCTATTTGTATTTAACTGTATTTTACTGTTATATTTTGTACATTTTTTTTACAAAAAAGTACAAATTTTAACAAAAAATTACAGTTGTAGAAATGTTGTACTTTATTTTAAAAATGTTGTCCACCAGGGTAGTTAGTAGTTACCGCCTCCAAATTACTGTTCAGAATTCACGACTGTAGGACTTGTATACTGATGTTTTTTCATAAATATAAAAAATCAATTGTTTGATAAGAAATTTTGAAACAAAATTTTTTTCCTGTTGAGAATTTTTTCGCATCTTCCTTTCTTCGTGCCATCTTCGGGGGGGGGGGGGCGGAAAATATGCGTTCCGGTTTGGTGAAACAGAAATCTGGTCACCCTAACAAAAATAATTGTTTTTTGTAAGTTAATTTTTTTTAAATAACGTTTTTTTCATAAGGCATAACTGATAATAATTTCAATTCTTAAAATCATAGAAAACTTTCTTTTCTAGAACCCTGATTTTCGAGACAACTACCGTTCCATGGAAATAATAATTATTATTATGAAAAGAATTTTATAGTTAAAAATCATTACCTGTATTTAAAAGAATGTACGAAAAAAACTTTTTTTACTGCATACATAAATGTAAACCTACTAATTTCAAATAAATTGGATTTATCATAAATTACGTTCCCGATTATACAATCGCAAAACGTCATCGAAACGCAGGTGCATCGAGGATTCTACTCAAATTATAAATTATTCCCTTGGTACTTAATACGAGTTTTTTAAAATTCTTATCACTAAAGTAGATGATTTATTTTATCCCGACAAATTCATCTTCTATTATCTAATTTTCAAAAAACTCTATAAACAGTTAATACTGCTGAGATTTAAATTCCTCAAATCCTTTTTTTTTATCTTGTAAAGAGAAAGATCAGACTCCTCGGAACAATAATAAAAAATTAAAAGTGCCCAAGACTTGAATAGTTCCAGCACCGTAAGGCGTAAAAGGATGTCTTAAATATTCATATCTTTTAGAAGCAACCTAGAAATGCACTTTCATCTTTCTCATTTTTACATTCTCGTAATATTTTTCAAAGTGTCTTATGGAATAAGTGTCCTTAAATCCAAGAATACTAAACATGCAAAATTTCTCGGTTTTTTTCCGGTTCGCAAAAATTGTTCACTGTAATTGGAATTAAAAAATTCAAACTGTTCAAATTAAAAAAAAATTGCATTTCAAGTAATTAAAACTGAAATACAAATCAAAGAATTCAAAGTGGAACACTTTTGAATTTTCAAATTATAAAATTCGAGCTTAAAAAATGCAGAAGTATTTAATTTAGTCCCTCAATAACCTATAAGTTTAAAATTAAAGCTTTTAACATTTTTCAATTGAACAATTCTAAATTGAATGCCACTAAACTACAACATTTTAAATTTTGATCAATTCAACAGTTCAAAGAATTCTTGTTAAAAATATAAATCCACGATATCTTTTTCAATGGTCGAAATTAAAACTAATCGTCCTTTTCAACTCATATTCAAAAAAATGTTAAAAATAAAATACGTTCCTCTTCCAATTCAGTACAAAATTTAAAATGAAAAGTTCCCCCATTTCATCTGAATGTTCAACATACCAAATTTGCCCCCGACCACTCAATAAAAATATTTTTAAAAAAAATTGGCCTCTTCCACTTCAGTAAAAGATTTATTAACAAGAATACCTTCCCTTACCAAAATTTCCTTCCTTCCAATTCGATAAAAATCTTCAAAATAAAAAATGTTTTTCCAATTCAGGATAACAATTATTAACAAAAATGTCTTCAAATCCAACTCAATACAAATTTTTAAAACAAAAGAAATGCCTCTTCCAGTTTAGAAAAACTTGCAAACCAAAATTCCCTCCCTTCCAACTTGATAAAAATCTTTACAATAAAAAAATGTTTTTCCAATTCAGAAACAATTTTTAAAAAATTCCTACCTTCCAACTTGACAAACATCGTAAAAAAAAAGAAAATTCGACTCTTTCAATTTAGAAGAAATTCAAAATCGAAATTTCCTCCTCCCAACAAAAAAAAATACCCTCTTCCAGTTCAGAAAAAGATTGAAAATAAAAAGTCCTTCCTTCAACTCAATAAAACTGGTAAAAAGAAAAAAGGGTTTCTCCAAATTCAGAAAAAAAACAATAACCAACATTTTGTTCCTTCCAATTCAATAAAAATTTTTACAATCAAAAATTTTCCTCTAAAAATTCAGAGAAAAGATTGAAAATAAGAAGTTCTCTCCTTCAATGCAAAGAAATTCTAAGAGGTAAAAATGGCTTCTTCCAATTCAGAAAAAAACAATAATCAAAATGATGTCCCTTACAACTCAATAAAAATGATAAAAACAAAAAAAGAACTTTTCCCATTCAGAAAAAAATTGAATAACAAAGTTTCCTTCCTTCAAACTCATTAAAAATTTTGAAAATAAAAATTTCCCTTCGTAAAATTTATTAAAAAAAGATTTCAACTCGATAAAAACTTAAAAATAAAAAAATTCCTTTTCTAATTCAGAAAAAATTGAAAGCAAAATGTCCTTTCTTCCAACTCGATGAAAAACTTTAAAAAATTGAATGTCCCTCTTCCAATTGAGAAAAAATTACAAGTCAAAATGTGCTCCTTTCCATCTCAATAAAAATCTTGAAAATAAAAAAGTTTTCTCTTTCAATTCAGAAAAAAGTGAAAACCAAAATTTCCTGCCTCAACAGAAATGTAAATAACAACAAATTCCTCTACTATTTATTAAAAAAATTAAATACCAAAATGTCTTTCCTTTTAAAATTGGAATTGTGCAATTCAAACGTTTTCTTACACATAAACACTTTTAAGTGAGATTATTTTAATTTAAAATCATTTCAAATTTTCAAGCAAAATGTGAACAGTTAAATTTTCAGTTAAAAAAATTAATTTTCATCCAAAGAGATCAACTTTCAACTAAAATGATGAAAAATTCTACTGGAATATTTACTTTTCAAAATCAAAAAATTAATTTTCAAGAAACAAATTCAACAAAATAGTTAAATAATCAACCAAAGAAATGAATTAAAAAACCAAAGAGTTTAATTTTCAACAAAGTAATTAATTATAACTAAAATGATGATTCTCCAGCTCAAATAGTTGAATTTTCAACCAAAAAGATTGATTATCTACCAAAAAAAATTTTTTTTTGACAAAATACATGAATCTCAAACTAAAAAAGATACATTTTCAACCAAAACTTAAATAATTAAATTTCTATTTGAAAAAAATTAATTTTTAAACAAGAAGAAACATTTTTAAAAAAATAGTTACATTTTCAAGCAAAGAGATGAATTTTCAATTGGAATAATGAATTTTCAAACAAGAAAAAAATGAATTTTTAACTTTCAACGATGTAATTTATTTTTTAACTAAAATTATGATTCATATATTTTCAATAGTTTAATTTTGAACCAAGAAGATTAATTATCTATAAAAAAGAAGATTTTTTTAACAAACTACATGAATTTTCATTTAAAAAAGATCAATTTTCAACCAAAAATTAAATAGTTAAGTTTATAGTGGAAACAATTTTCAAACAAAGAGATGAAAGTTTACCTAAAATCATGGAATATTCTGCTGGATTATTTAAATTTTCAGCTGAAAAAAAAACTAATTTCAAAAAGAAAAGAAACGATTTTCCAACACAATAGTCAAATTTTCAACTGGAGCAGTTAAATTTTCAGTCAAAAAAATTAATTTTCAACAAAAAAAAAGAATGTTCAACAAAATAGTTACATTTTCAACGAAAGAGATGAATTTTTAATTCAAATTATAAATCTTCAACCAAAAAAATGAATTCTTAATTAAATAGTTTAACTTTAAACCAAGTAGTTTAACTTTAAACCAAGTAGTTGAATTTTAAACCGAAAAAGGTTTTTTAAATCAAAGACAGTTGAATTCACACAAATGGACAAATTTTCCACCAGCATAGATTTTTCAGTCAAGAGAGAAAAAAAAATGTTAACCAAACTGTCGAATTTTCAACCAAAAAGATTAATTTTCGACCAACAAAGGACATAATTTCAACCAAACACTTGAATTTTCAAACAAAAATAGAATAAATAGTTACATTTTTCAGTTAAAAAAAATTAATTTCCCACAAAAAAAAACAACTAAATTTCAACCAAATTATTAAATCTAGTAATATAAAGCTACTCTTACAAATCAAACGACATTCTTATTTAATTTTATATTACAATTTGTACAAATTTAAACACGTTCTCGAAAAAGTTCCCTGACTTTGAAAAAAAATTTGCTGAAATTTCCCAATTTTTTCCGTCACATAAAAATTCCGCAACAATTTATGGTTTTCCAGGTTTTCCAGGTAATTAGAAGCCCTGGAACTACTTAGATAGTAATTAATTTTTTTTGGTTGAAGATTCATTATTCTAGTTGAAAAATTACAATTTTTGTTTAAAATTCAATTCTTTGGTTGAAAATGTAACTATTTTATTAAAAATTCGTTTTTTGGTCGAACATTAATCGTCTTGATTAAAAATTAATCTTTTGAGTTAAAAAATCAATTGTTTGGTTAAATATTCATTTATTTTGTTGAAAAATCTATATTTTTAGTTGAAATATTAGGAATTTAAGCGTATTACATTAAATGTAATATATTGCGAAACATTCGAACTTTTCTGAAAAACCGGTTTGAAAAAAGTCGAACAAGTTGCACGATCCCAGCCCTGAATTTATTTTAAATTGGATTATATCTTGTAATATGAAATTTGTGATTTCAAGCGTTTAGATAGATTTTTCTTCTAAACATCATGAGAAATGAATAAAAATAAATTTTATTTTAATTTGAAATTGTTTTATTCCGTTTATAAGAGATTTTATGTTAAAAATTTTACAGGATTAAAATTCTGGTCTCTAAATATTAATGGTCAAGGAAAATCAAAAATTGATCAGGGAGAAATCAGGGAAAAGTTAGGGAATTTTGAAAATTAAGTTTTTCGGGCAGCCTGTTCTAGTGTTTTTTATAAGATTTCATATTTTTCATTATAAGAACCGAGCTTCAGCGAACAACAAGCAAAAATTTCAGATCAGCTTTCGTTGAAGTTGGGAATTCAGCTACTACTAGAAAAGTTACATTTTCGGAAAAAATTCGAGTGGTTAAATTTTCAGTAAAAACAAAATAATTTTCAACCGAAAAAAACGAATTTTCAACAAAATAGTTCAATTTTCAACCAAACAGATGAATTTTCAAAACCAAAGATTAAATTTCGATCAAAAAAGGTAAATTTCGAAGAAATAATTAAATAGTTAAATTTTCAGTAAAAAATATTTTCAATTTAAAAAAACTTATTTTCAACCAAAAAAAATGAATTTTCAACCAAAACGATCAATTTTCTACCAAAAAAGACAAATTTTTAACCAGATACATGAAATTTCAACCAAATAGTTGAATTTTCCTCTAAACAAGGTAAATTTTTGATATTAAATACTGGAATATTCAACCCAAAACAAAACGAAATTTTCAACCCAAAAATATCAAACATTAATTTTATAACAAAGTAGTTTAACTTTCGACCATGTTTTTAAATTTTCTATCAAATTGTTGAATTTTCTATAAAACAGATGAATTTTCATCAAATCAAGCCAAAAAGAAGAATTTTTACACAAGAAGGTTAATTTGCCATTAAAATAAAAAACAAATTTTCAAAAAATCAGTTAAATTCTAAACCAATAGAATTAATTTTCTACCAGAAAGACGAAATTTTAACAAAGTACAGGAATTTTTAACAAAAAATGGTATATAGTTAAATTTTCAGTTGAAAAATTAATTTTCAATAACAGTTGAATTTGCAACCCAAAAAAGGGAATTTTTAACAAAGAAGTTATTTTTTGTTCGAAACAGCATCATTTTCAACCAGATATTTGCATTTCGAAAAAAAGGTGGAATTTCTACAAAAAGCGATGAATATGCAAACCAAAAACGAAAAAAATTTATAAAAAATTAATTTTTAACAAGGTTCAACTTTCGATCAAATAATCCACTTTTGCGGATTCAAAATTATTTTTTACACAACTTCATTAAAATAATGTATGAATTTTCAGATTATTTTACACAACTTCATGCAAATAATGTATACATTTTCAGTTATATTCATTTTAAAAAATAATAATAAAAAGGAATTTTCAACAAAGCATTTAAATTTTCAACCCTAGAGGTGAATTTTCAACTAAAATGATGAATCAAACGAAAAAAGGATTTTTAACAAAGGAATTAAATTTGAAACTAAAAAATATGAATTTTCAACCAAGAAGATTAATTTTCTATAAAAAAGGACAAATTTTCAATCAAATAGTTGAATTTTCATCTAAACAAGATGAAACAGGGTGGCGATTCGGCGGACTATTTCAAATTCCCGGCAATTTCCCGGTTTTCCCCGGTCAAGTTTTTCAATTTTCCCGGTCAACAGAGCAAAACGTTGCAAAATAAATTAATTTTGAATAAAATACTTAAATTTCCCACTAAAAAATATCAATTTTTTACAAAAAAATGGAATAGTTAAACTTTCAGTTGAAAAATTTAATTTTCAACAAAAAAAAACGGATTTTCAATAAAATAGTTCAATTTTCAACCAAAGTGATGAATTTTCAAATCAAATTATGAAGCTTTATCTGGAATAGCTAAATTTTAAACCAAAAAGATAAATTTTCAACTAAAATGATGAATATTTAACTGGAACACTCGAACTTTCAACCAAAAAGACGAATTATTAAAGAAAATTACATTTTAAATAAAAAGATAAATTTTCTACCCAAAAATACAATTTTTCAACCAAATACATTAACTTTTAAAGAAAGGTTTAAAGTTTTAATAAAAGAAGACAAATTTTCAACCAAATAGTTAAATTTTGAACTGAAAAAATAATAATTTTCAATCGAAAATGGAATAGTAACATTTTTAGTTAAAAAAATTATTTGTAAACCAAACATAAGAGTTTTCAACTAAAACAATGAATCTTTAACTGAAATAGTTCAATTTTCAAACCAAAAAATTAATTTTTACTAAAAAAAGATAAATTGTCAACCAAAACTTTAATAATTAAATTTTAAGTTAAAAAAATTAACGTTTAACCAAACAGATGAATTTTCAACAACAGCTATGGAATTTTCAATTGCAATAAGTTAAATTTTCAGTTAAAAAAATTAGTTTCAACAACAAAAAACTAACTTTTAACAACAACAAAAACTAACTTTCAAAATAATAGTTACATTTTCAAACAAAGTGATGAATTTTCAAATAAAATTGTAAATATTTAACTGCAATAGTTGAATTTCAAACCAGAAAGATGAATTTTTAACTGAAATGATGAATCATTTACTAGAATAATTGAATTTTTGATCAAAAAGATTAATTTTCAACCAAGAAGATTAATTTCTACCAAAAAAGACGAATTTTCAACTAACAAAGATAATTTTTCAACCAAAAATAGAATAATCAAATTTTTAGTCAAAAATGAATGTTCAACCAAAGACATGAATTTTGAACTAAAATTATGAAATATTCAACTGGATTAATAGTTACATTTTCAGTTGAAAAAAATAATAATTTTCAACCAAAAAAAATCCAAAGAAAAAACAAATTTTCAATCAAACAGCTCATTTTTCAACGAAAGAAATGCATTTTTAATTAAAACGATGGATTTTCAACTAAAAAAAGAAAATTAATTTTTAACAAAAGAGCTTAACTTTCAACCAAATAATTTTATTTCAAACCTAAAAGATGAATTTTCAACTAAAATAATAAATATTTGACTGGAATACTTGAATTTTTAACCGAAAAGAAGAATTTTTAAACAAAAAGATTAACTTTCAAAGAAAAATAAGATAATTTTTTACCAACAAAAAAATCGATTTTTTAACAAAATACATGAATTTTCATCGGAATAGTTAAATTTTCAATTAAAAAGACAAATTTTTATCCAAATTGTGGAATTCCGAACTTGAAAATTTTAATTTTCAACTCAGAATGGAACAGTTAAATTTTCGTTTAAAGAAATTAATTTTCAACCAAACTGGTGAATTTTCAAATAAAATGATGAATCTTCAACTGAAATGATGAATCTTTAACTGGAATAGTTTAATTTTATGCCAAAAAGATGAATTGTCAACCATAAAGTTTAATTGTCTACAAAAATAGATGAATTTCCACAAAGTACATACATTTTCAAACAAATAGTTAAATTATTAAATGAAAAATATCAATTTTCAACCAAATAGTTGAATTTTCATCAAAAAAAGATAAATTAATTTTTAACAAAAGTTTAACTTTTAACCCAGTAGTTGAATTTCTAACTAAAAAACGATGAATTCGCAAAGAACAATGTAAAAAAAAAATTTCTATTATAATTCAGAAATATTTCTTCTCTGAAATTCTACTTCTAGTCTGAAAACTGCTTGAAGTACTTTTATTACCTAAAATTTAGAAGAGGGAACTTTCAAATTGTGACGAATTCTGACTTGAAAGAGGGATTTTTAAAAATTCCTTTTTTCTCAATCCGAATTATGATTCCTTTAAAAAATTCTCATTCCATGTAAAACATTCCCTGTTCCAAGTGAAATTATATTTCTTGAATTTTGATATGATCAGAAGTAAATTCCCGGTTTTTAAATTAAATTCCCGGTCATTTCCCGGTTTTTTCCCGGTCAATAAAATTCCAGGTCATTTCCCGGTCTTTCCCGGTTTCCCGGTCAAGTCGCCACCCTGATCTTGTGATATGAAATTTGTGATTTCAAGTGTTTAGATAGATTTTTCTTCTAAACATCAGTAAAATTCCCGATAAAAAAAGTCTCTAATTCCCGGTTTTTCCCGATCTCAAAAAATTCCCGGTCATTTCCTGGTTTTCCCGGTCGAGTGGCCACCCTTCATTCAAAATTCTTACCTCATTCTTGTCTACCAGATCGAAGAAAATACTCAGTGAAGCATTTTAAAACATGGAAAATAAAAACTAAAAACGAGTCCCTTTGTGAGAGCTGAAAGACATTTTCAAAGGTTAAGACGAACTCGTGGATTTGGTATTCGAGACGTGATCAGCATCAAATTCAGAAAGATAAGAAGTAATAGAAGCTGACTTCAGACTTCTGGAATAGAGTAACTTTTCTCGATTTATATTTTCTTCGCTTTCCACGATTCCTAGAAAAAAATCAACCCCGAATATGATTTTAACTGCAGTACTTGCACTGCTTCACAATACGATCAAGGAGAAAAATTTCTGGGGTTGAAAAAAAAAATAAAAATAACCTAACTCAATGTTTTGACAAGGAGGATGTGGAAACTCGCCAAGATTCAAGGAGGAAATAGACCATTCAATTTTTCCAGATACATTCAGGTTTAAACACAGAGCTTCTTTAATCAGGGTGTCTAGCGTTAAAAAAAAAAAAAAAAAAAATTCAGGAATTTTCCAGGTTTTCCATGACAAAAAAATTAATTTTTTCAGGAACCGTTTCGATATCATGGTCCAAAAACCGTTTTTTGGTGATTGTAAATTTAATCACGGTACAAAATCTGAAAGTTGCAATCGAAAATATTTCAAAGTATTTAATTCTTTCCGAATTTCATAAAATTTAACAATTTGATGACATTTTTTTTTTGAATCCAGTAATTTTTTTGATCGAAACTTAATCTTCTGTGTTGAAAATTCATCTGGTTTGATGAAAATTTAATTATTTTGTTGAAAATGCGTTTTTTTCGGTTGATAATTAAACCATTCCAGGTTTGGCTGAAAATTCTTGTTTTTTTATTGAAAATTAATTTTTTGAACTGAAAATTTAATTATTTCATTTTGGTTGAAATCTCATCTTTTTCTGTTGAAAATTCCACTTTTTTCATTGCAAATTCATCTTGTTTAGATGAAAATTCAACTATTTGGTTGATAATTGTTTTTTTTTCATAGAAAATTAATCATCTTGGTTGAAAATTCATATTTTTTAGTTTCAAATTTAACTCCTTTGTTAAAAATCCTTTTTTTTTTTGATTCATCATTTTAGTTGAAAATTCAACTCTAGGATTGAAAATTTAAATGCTTTGTTGAAAATTCCTTTTTATTATTATTTTTTTTAATTAATTTTGTAACTGAAAATTTATACATTATTTGCATGTTGTTGTGTAAAATTAAATGAAAATTCATACATTATTTGAATGAAGTTGTGTAAAAATTAATGTTGCATCCGCAAAGGTGGATTATTTGATCGAAAATTGAATTACTTTGTTAAAAATTAATTTTTTAGGCATTTTTTTCGGTTTTGATTTGCATATTCATCTCTTTTTGTAGAAATTCCATCTCTTTTCTTCAAAATGCAAATTTCTGGTTAAAAATGATGCTGTTTCCCTAATTTTACCCTGAACAATTTTTCATTTTCCTTGACCATTAATATTTAGAGACCAGAATTTTAATCCTGTAACCTTTTTAACACAGAATCTTTTATAAATGGAATAAACCAAATTTCAAATTAAAATAAAATTTATTTTTATTCATTTCTCAAAAAAACATTTATTTTTCTACAATTGAAGATACATTTTTAATCCAAAAGGAGGAATTTTCAATAAATAGTTAAAATTTCGATAGAAAAGATAACTTTCTCATGAAGTAGATTAATTTTCAACAGAATCGTTAAATTTTCAGCAAAATAGTTTAATTTTTAACCAAATAATTAAATTTTTTACAAGACAGTAGATATTTCAACAAAACAATATGAATTTTCAATCCAAAAGGATGAATTTTCTGTCCAAATGGATGAATGTTCAACAAATAATTGAGTTTTGGACCAAAAAGGATGACTTTTTAACCAAATACTTGAATCTTCAATCAAATTGTCGAATTTTGCGAAAAAATATTAAACTTCAATCAAAAACAGTTGAGTTATCAACAAGAAAAGTTAAATTTTCAACAAAAAGATTACTTTTAAACGAAACATATAATACTTGATATTTCAAAAAAAAAAAGAAACAACGAATTTTCAACCATGGTTCAATCAATTTTCAATTCATTTCAATTTTCACAAAAAAAAGAAATAAATTTTCAACAAAATAGTTAAATTATCGATAAAAAAAGCAAACCAATTTTCCATCCAATAGTTGCAATTTCAACCAAAAGAGAAACTTTCAACGAAAAAGATTAGTTTTCTACCAATTAGGCCGAATTTTCTACTAAAAAAATAAATTTTCAATCAAAAATGGAAAAGTTACATTCTCGGGTAGAAAATTAATCAAAAAAAAAAAAAAAAACAACAATTTCCAACGAACAAGTTAAATTTTTAATCAAAGAGCTGAACCTATAACCAAACAAATTATTTTTTTGACAAAGTGATTCAACTTTTAGATATAAATAATAAATAAATAGTTTTCAACAAAGTAGTTAAACTTTTAACCAAAGAGATGAATTTTCCACAAAAATGATGAATCTTCCACTTGAATAGTTAAATGTTCAATTTGAAAAATTAATTTTTAACGAAAAAAAAGAAGAATTTTCAACTAAGAGGATAAATCTCGAACAAAAAACATGATTTTTTTAAGAAAGTGGTTCGATTTTTAAGCAAAAAAAGATGAATTTTCAATAAACAATGTAATCAGTGGATATTTTGAACGAGGAATATTTTAATTTTAATAAAAAACACTTCAATTTATCCAAAAAGACGAATTTTTAACAAAATAGTTGAATCTTTAACCAAAGAATATTTATTTTCAACCAAAGAGTTGCCTTTTTATCCAAAAAAGATTAAATTTCTATTAGAGCACATGAATTTTTGAAACAAAAAGACAAATTAAAAAAGATAATAGAATTTTCAACAAAGAAAGATTTTAGGTGAATTATCAATACAAAAATATTAATTTTTAATGAAAATTTGACCTTCTACCAAAACATTAGAGAAAAATACAATCATCAGGAGGAAGCAACTCAAAAATAAATAAATAGATATATAAGGCAAATAAATGATTGATAATAATATTATATCAGCGTGCTCGCAAAAATTCATGTTCAAAATTCCCTAACTTTTCCTTCGCCGATTTTTCATTTTCCCTGACCATTAATATTCGAAGATCAGAATTTTAATCTTTTAACATATTTAACATAGAATCTTCTATAAATGGAATAAAACAATTTTAAACCAAAATTTGAAAATTTAAAATGTATTATCCTTATACAGAAATCCCCTTTTGCAAGATTTTTATTCAAAATCCCTGACTCTCCCTGACCAATAAAATTCTCTGAATTTTTGCTGATTTCCAGTTCAGACTCAAATTACAACCAAGTCTGATCAATAGATATTATATTAACAGCAAAAAATTATATTTCAACAAATTTCACTAAATTGTTGTTAACATTAAAAAAATGGGCATAAATGAGAAACTTTGAAATATTTTCGATTGTAGCTTCCTGATTTTTCACTATGAGAAAATGAATAATTTATTATCAAAAAAGTATGTTTTTCTACTTTCGAAAACAAAATTAGAAATTGAATTTGATGTTTATCCAATTAATTAAATAAACTTTTACAAATAATAGAAATAATAATTTGATGTGATATATTTAAAAAGGCTTCTAATTTACGTTCATATTTTCACAAATTACAAAGGTAAACATTTTATTTTTATTTTTCAATTCGGTTACGGAAAAAAATTAAATGGCTAAATATATTTGCACAAATTACAATTTGAAATAGTAAAATTGATTGAATTCCAGGAAAAAGGTATGTTCAGAGTTCGAATGAAGGATTGTAATTGATAAATTTATCCATTTACTGAAAAATAAACAATTATACTTTAATTTAAAGTACATAATTTCTTGTAAATTGTATTAATAATTATTATTAATTCATTATTCAATTATTATAAATTGTGTTCAATGATTTTTTGATTTACCGATCACAAGCCTTGGACACGGTTAAGAATTGATCTTTTTTGGTTGAATATTTTAATATTTCGTTCAAAATTGAATTACTTTGTTGAAAATTAAACAATTTGTATAAAAGGTCTCACTTCTTGGTTGAAAATTCAACAATTTTTTTGAAATATCGTCTTTTTAGCTTGAAAAGTTAACAATTTTAATTGCCTTGTTTGTTTCTTGACATCACATTTTTTTTTTTTTTTTTTTGAAAATTCATCTCTTTCTGTAGAAATTTCACCTTTCTTATTAAAAATTCAACTGTCTGGATAAAAATTAATCCGTTTCGGTTGAAAAAAAAAAAAAAATTTAATTCAACTATTTGGTAGGTTTGTATTTTGGCTCGAAAATTCAACAGTTTGGTAGAAAATTCAACTAATTGGTTGAAAGTTTATGTATTTTGTTGAAAATTCACCTTTTTGGTATAAAATCAATTTTTTTATTATAAATTCAAATGTTTGGTTAAAAATTAATCTTTTTTAATGAAGGATTTAATTATTTTGTTGAAAGTTCCTTTTTGTTGGTTAAATTCAAACATTTGTTTATTTAAAATTGCAATATTTTTTGTTCAAACATCAACTATTGCATTTTGCGTTAAAAATTCATCTTTTTAGGTTGAAAATTCGACTACGTGGTTGAAAGTTGAACCACTTTCTTGAAAGATATTTTTTTTATTAAGGATTTATAATTTTAGTTGGAAATTCGTTTTTTGGGGTGAAAATAAATTTTTTTAAACTGCAAATATCACTACTTTGTTGAACATTCAACTGTTTGGTTGAAAATAAACTTTTTTTTTGAAAATTCATATTGTGGGGTTAAAAATTTAACTATTTTGTAGAAAATTCGTTCTTTTTGCTTGAAAATTCAACACTTTGGTAGAACATTCAACTATTTTGTACAAAATTAAACTGCTTTGTAGAAATTTTTTTTTTGTATTCAAAATTGATTCTCTTAAATAAAGATTTAACTACACCATTTTTGGTTAAAAATTGATTTTTATTAGTTTACGAATTCCATTATTTGGTTGAATTAAAAAAAAAAACTAGCATCACATCCATTGTTTAAAGCATTTAGTTGAACTTTTTTGTATTTTGTTGAAAATTCGTTTTTTTTGGTTTTTTTTTTTTTTTTTTTTTGAAAATTCAACTATTTGGTTAAAAATTCTTCTTTTTGGTCGAAAATTCATGTTTTGTGTTCAAAGTTTATTTTGTTCCAAATAAATTTTTTTCCTTTGACTGAAAATTAAACTATTTTGTTGAAAATTCAACGGATTGGTCGAAAATTAAATTTTTTGCTAAAAATTCATATTCACAAATCCGTTTTTTTAGATTGGAAATTTGATTATTTGGTAGAAAAGTCAACAATTTGGTACAAAGTTAAACTGTTTTGTAAAAAATTAGCTTTTTATTGAAAATTAATTCTCCCAAATGACAATTTAACTACACTATTTTCGGTTAATAACGTATCTTTTTTAGTTTAGAAATTTCACTTTTTAGTACAAAATATTTAGAAATTAGCATCACATCCATTGCTCAAAGTAATTGATTGAAAAATGTAATTTGTTTAAAATACGTCTTTTTGGTAGAAAATTAAACTTATATTTTTAAATATAATTTTTTTTCGTTTAAAGTTAATCTTTTTTAATAAAAATTTAACTATTCTGTTAAACATTCAACTGATTAGTTGAAAATTAACTTTTTTGTTGCAAAATTCATATTCTCGGGTTGAGAATTCAACCTTTTTGTAGAAAATTCTTCTTTTTCGCTTGTAAATTAGAGTTTTTAAATATGTGAGAAAATCATTAGTCTTATTATTTTGTAAACGTATATTTCATTGATGAGATGAAAATAAAAATAAAATTTTAGATAATGCAGTATGGTTGGTTTCAAAGGTTGGTTTTCAAAGGGTTACAAATTCAGGATAAATTCATACGGTTTCAAATCAATTCAAGTTAAATTCAAAAGAATCCAAACTAATTGAAAAAAAATTTTAAATTAAAAAAAATGCCATTGTTTTCCGTGAAATTGGAATAAATTTAGGGAAATTTAAGGCAAATCAGAAGAATTCGATGGAATTCATAAAATTTCAAGGTGAATTTGAAAAAATTCAAATAAATTGAAAACAATTTAAGCATACGAAAAAACATCATTGAATTCAATAACTTTGAAATAAGCTTAGAAACATTGAAGGGAATTCCAAAGAATATGATGAAATGGCTAAGAATTCTACGTGAGGTTATATAAAAAATTAATACATCAGGATCAATTATATGAGAAATAAAAAATAAAATTTTTTAAATCCATTGAATTAAGTTGAATTGAATTAATTTAATAGAATTCAAGTCAACTAAAAAATTTCAAGAGAATTCGAAAGAATTTAAAATTGTTTAAATTGTTAACCAAAAAATGAACTTTTAAGTAAAATGATGCAGTTTCAATCATAAAAATAAATTTGTAACCAAATAGTTCAATTTTCAACTAAAAAGGTTATATTGCTACCAAAAAAAGACCAAATTTCAAAAAAATAGATGAATGTTGAACTAAAAAAGATCAATTTTCAACAAAAAAATAGAACAGTTTAATTTTAAGTTAAAGAAATAAGTTTTTAACAAAATAAAATAAATTTCCAACGAAATAATAAAATTTTCAACCAAACAGATGAATTTTCAAACAAAAAAATTAATTTTCGACCAAAAAAGAATAATTTTTAACAAAATACGTGAATTTGAAACAAAATATTTTAATTTTCAATGGAGTTTTCAACCTAATTATTGAATTTTCAACCAAAAAAGGTATATTACTACCAAAAAAAGACAAATTTTCTACCAAATAGATCTATTTTCAACTAAAAAGGATGAATTTTTAACCAAAAAGATTGAACGTCTATAAAAAAAAATGTCGACGAAAAATGGAATAGTTAAATTTTTAGTTAAAAAAATTAATTTTCAATAAAAATAAAAATAAATTTTTACCAAAAAAGAATAATTTTTAATGAAATTTTCAGATAAAAAAGATAATTTTTCAACAAAAAATAGAATAATTTAATTTTCAGTTAGAGAAATAAGTTAAATAATTAATAATTCAGTTAAACGAATAAAGTTTCAACGAAATAGTTAAATTTTCAACCAAACAAATGAATTTTCTATGAGAAAGATTAAATGGCTATAAAAAAAAAATGGACAAAAAATTTATTAAAATTTTTAGTTAAAAAAAAAGTAATTTTCAATAAAAACACTAATTTTCAATAAAAGAATAATTTTTAGCGAAATACATGAATTTTTAACCAAATGTTTTAATTTTTAAAGGAATTTATAACCTAATAGTTGAATTTTCAACAAAAAAGGTGAATTAGTCACCAAGAAGATTAATGTTCTACAACAAAAGTCAAAGCTTCAACAAAATACAGAAGTTTGCAAACAAATGATTGAATTTTCAACTGAAGAAGATTAATGTTCGAACAAACATAATATAGTTAAATTTTCAGTTCAAAATTTATGTTTAAATAAAAAAAACCTAATTAAACCAAAATTGAACCAAAAAGATTAATTTTCTGGTAAAAAAGATTAATTTTTAATAAGATACATGAATTTTCAATCAAATAGTTGAATTTTCAATTGCAGAAGGCAAATTTTTAACTAAACATAGAATAGTTACATTTTCAGTTCAAAAATAATTTTAAAAATGTTACAAAATCGCTCAATTGTACCAAAGTAGTTCCACTTAGTAGATTTTGTTCTAAATAAAGGGTAATTAGTGCGCAATATTCTAATCTTTTGAAATTCCCTAAAATATTTAAAATAAAAGCTAAATATTTCAAAAGAATTCAAGATACTTTTAAAAACTTATTTTTTCTTTAAGCGAATGTAAATTCCAGGACAATCTTCAAAATTGAAGGACAATAACAGATTTTGCCAGGTATAAAAAATTCAGACTTTTTCAGGTTTTCCAGAATTCCCAGGATTAGGGTGGCGATTCGGCGAACGATTTCAAATTCCCGGTCATTTCCCGGTTTTTCCCGGTCAAGTTTTTCAATTTTCCCGGTCAACTAAAAGTAACATATTCATATTTGCCGCAAAACGCATTTATTTTAATTCATGACGTTCGTTCTAAACATCTTTTAACACGACAGAGCAAAACGTTGCAAAATAAATGAATTTTGAAAAAAATACTTAAATTTTCCACTAAAAAAATATAAATTTTTTACAAAAAATGGAATAGTTAAACTTTCAGTTGAAAAAATTAATTTTCAACAAAAAAAACGGCTTTTCAACAAAATAGTTCCATTTTCAACCAAAGTGATGAATTGTCAAATAAAATTATGAATCTTTATCTGGAATAGTTACATTTTAAACCAGAAAGATAAATTTTCAACTAAAATGATGAATATTTAACTGGAACACTTGAATTTTCAACCAGAAAGACGAATTTTTAAAGAAGATTACATTTTAAATAAAAAGATTAATTTTCTACCCAAAAATACAATTTTTCAACCAAATACATTAATTTTCAAAGAAAGGTTTGAAGTTTTAATAAAAGAAGACACATTTTTAACCAAATTGTTAAATTTTGAACTAAAAAAATAATAATTTTCAATCGAAAATGGAATAGTAACATTTTTAGTTTAAAAAATTATTTGTAAACCAAACATAAGAGTTTTCAACTAAAACAATGAATCTTTAACTGAAATAGTTAAATTTTCAAACCAAAAAATTAATTTTTACTAAAAAAAGATGAATTGTCAACCAAAACTTTAATAATTGAATTTCAAGTTAGAAAAATTAATTTTTAACTAAACAGATGAATTTTCAACTACAACTATGGAATTTTCAATTGGAATAAGTTAAATTTTCAGTTAAAAAAATTAGTTTCAACAAAAAAAAAACTAACTTTTAACAACAACAAAAACTAACTTTCAAAATAATAGTTACATTTTCAAACAAAGTGATGAATTTTCAAATAAAATTGTAAATATTTAACTGCAATAGTTGAATTTCAAACCAGAAAGATGAATTTTTAACTGAAATGATGAATCATTAACTAGAATAATTGAATTTTTGACCAAAAAAATTAATTTTCAACCAAGAAGATTAATTGCTACCAAAAAAGACGAATTTTCAACTAACAAAGATAATTTTTCAACCAAAAATTGAATAATTAAATTTTTAGTCAAAAATGAATGTTCAACCAAAGACATGAATTTTGAACGAAAATTATGAAATATTCAACTGGAATAATAGTTGCATTTTCAGTTGAAAAAAAAAAATAATTTTCAAAAAAAAAAAATCCAAACAAAAAACAAATTTTGAATCAAACAGCTCATTTTTCAACCAAAGAAATGAATTTTCAATTAAAACGATGGATCTTCAACTAAAAAAAAATTAATTTCTAACAAAGAGTTTAACTTTCAACCAAATAATTTTATTTCCAACCTAAAAGATGAATTTTCAACTAAAATTATAAATATTTGCCTGGAATACTTGAATTATTAACCGAAAAGAAGAATTTTTAAGCAAGAAGTTTAACTTTCAAAGAAAAATAAGATAATTTTCTACACACAAATTTTCAAATAAAAAAGATAAATTTTTATCCAAATTGTGGAATTCCGAACTTGAAAATATCAATTTTAAACTCAGAATGGAACAGTTAAATTTTCATTTAAAAAAAATAATTTTCAACCAAACTGATGAATTTTCTACTAAAATGATGAATCTTCAACTAAAATGATGAATCTTCAACTGGAATAGTTGAATTTTATGCCAAAAAGATGAATTACCAACCATAAAGATTAATTGTCTACAAAACAAAGATGAATTTTCCACAAAGTACATAAATTTCCAAACAAATAGTTTAATTTTTAAATGCAAAACATCAATTTTCAACCAAATAGTTGAATTTTCATCAAAAAAAGATAAATTTTCAAGAAAGTAGTTACATTTTCAACCAGAGCTGAATTTTAAATTAAAATGATGAATCTTCAACCAAACAAATTAATTTTTAACAAAAGTTTAACTTTCAACCCAGTAGTTGAATTTTTAACTAAAAAACGATGAATTCGCAACGAACAATGTAAAAAAATTCTATTATAATTCAGAAATATTTTTTCTTCGAAATACTACTTCTACTCTGAAAACTGCTTGAAGTACTTTTATTACCTGAAATTTAGAAGAGGGAACTTTCAAATTGTGACGAATTCTGACTTGGAAGAGGGATTTTTGAAAATTCCTTTCTTTTAAATCCCAATTATAATTCCTTTAAAAAATTCCCATTCCATGTAAAAAGTTCCCTGTTCTAAGAGAAATTATATTTCTTGAATTTTGCTATGATCAGAAGTAAATTCCTGGTTTTTTAATTAAATTCCCGGTCATTTCCCGGTTTTTTTTCCGGTCAATAAAATTCCAGGTCATTTTCCGGTCTTTCCCGGTTTCCCGGTCAAGTCGCCACCCTGAGGATGCTAGACACCCTGATTTAATTAATTTTATCATCAACTTTGAGAAAAATAAAAAAAAATTACAGATACACAAAAATTTGAGAAATGATTCCGACGAGGATTCACTAATACACGCGAAATTAACGAAATCAATTCATGAATTTTTGCGCAAAATGACCCTAACCCTAGATTCGAAATCGAAAGAAACCGAAGAATTCTTTTCATCAGCAACGAAAAAAATAGAAGAATCATTAAAAAAGAGTACCCAATTTTTGAACAAGGAAGTCGCTCATGCGAAGAAGTCGGTTCTCCAGTTGTCAAAAATTTCAGAAAACCAGCTAGAAATTTATTCGGGTTGTGTGAATCATTACAACGAAGAAATTAAAAATATTAAAAAAACTTACAGTGATCAGATCAAATCTTGCGCTGAGAAAACTGTAATTGGTGTTGAAACTATTAGGAGCAAGTATGAAAACGATTTGCAGGAAGTGAGAGATTTGAAAAAATTAACAACACGAGCCCTCAAAGAATGTTTGGACAAAAAGGGCAATATTAAATATTGCATTGATGACAAAATGAAATCTGCTCATGATAGGTACAAACATATTTTAGAACATTTGCAGGAAGCCTCAAATTCTTCGGCAAAATCTGTTGCTGAATTGCTGAAAATCGCTGGCGTTTGTCACGAAATTGCCCAGAGTGAATTTTTGAAAAATGTGCCAAAAATTGTTGAAAAGACGAAAATTTGTATTGAGAATTCAAAGGTATTTCATTTAATAAAAAAAAAACTTAGTGTATGGAGTTCCTGAAAATAAAAAAAAGAATCCAACGACCAAATTTGTACAACCACCATAAAGTGCTCCTGTTGTAATTTGAAAAAAAAATTCCTTTTTCCTTGCCCTGAGCGAAGAATCCCCGTATAGTTCGGGTTTACACTCCAATAGTTCGGGTGGTTTCTCTTTCTTTTTTTTCACGCGAAGGTTTGGCGCGCTTGCACTACTGAGACGTGCGATCACCCCAACCATTCGGGTGCTCACCCGAAACAGCAGCGGCCGGAGTGGTGGGGCGCCCGCCCGAATACTTGGGGAGCTTGCACGAATGATTCGGGAGATTCGAGTCGTCAACCGCGTTGGATGTTGCGCGTTCGACGTTTGCGCATGTTCGCTAATGGCCGCAGCTAATGAACATCAGGCTCTTCCCGAATGTCACTGTTTCTAGTTTATGTCGATTTTATTGTTCATGTGCGAGATGTCAGTGGAATAAAGTGTAACTAGATATCTTGTTTTTCTTTTGATAATTATTAACGAAAGTAAGAGAAATATAAAACATTATTCTTTCTCTAGAATTATTTCTGTATGCCGGGATGAACGATTTTATTGAAATAAGTGAACATGGCCAAATGTCGAACGCGCAACATCCAACGCGGTTGACGACTCGACTGTCCCGAATCATTCGTGTAAGCTCCCCAAGTATTCGGGCGGGCGCCCCACCACTTCGGCCGCTGCTGTTTCGGGTGAGCACCCGAATGGTTGGTACGATCGCACGTCTCAGTAGTGCAAGCGCGCCAAAACTTCGTGTGAAACAAATAAAAAGAGAAACCACCCGAACTATTGGGGTGTAAACCCGAACTACACGGGAATTCTTCGCTCAGTGTGGACAAAAACTTTCGTCTTTTTTATTTTCATTATTATCAAAAATGTGATTTGATAATAATGAAAATAAAAATACGAAATAAATAAAAAAAGAGAAGGAAGGGGAATTGGTTGGTTGCCTTCTCATTTTTCTTTGCAATTTTTTATCTTTTGTCTAAGGAAAAAGGAATTTTTTTTCAAATTACAACAGGAGCCCTTTATGGTGGTTGTCCAAATTTGGTCGTTGGATTCTTGTTTTTATTTTCATGAATTCTATGCACTAACTTGTGTATTGGATGTTAAATAGGATTTTGAATTTGATTTTAATCTAATTTAAAATTCTTAAATTAAAAAAAAACGTTATGGAGGAGTTCAAAAACTACGTCAGGATATTTTGAGAACTTTTCTCACCCCTCCCCTTATTCGTCACAAATAGGTCACAGTCAAAATATATTGCATTCTCAACCAAATAGTTTAATTGTAAAACTGAAAAATATTAGTTTGCTACCAAAAGAAATGAATTTTTAACGAAAGTGTGAATTTGCAAACTAAAAAGTCAAATGTTTCAGAAAACTGTTGAATTTCAAACCTGAAAAGATTAATTTTCAATGAAGGGAGATGATTTTTCAAACAAACAGTTGATTTTTCAACAAGCAGAAAAATCATTGTTAGACCAAACACTTGCATTTACAACAATGGATTTTCCATTAAATGATAACATTTTCAAACAAAAAAGATGAAACTTCAACTTCAATAAGACAAATTTTCTAGAAAAATGAGTTTTAACAAAATAGTTGAATTTTCAACAAAATAATTAAATTTGCAACAAAATAATTAAATTTGCAACAAAATAGATGAATTTTCAACATATAAAGATGAATTTTTAACTAAATGATTGAATTTGTGAACAAAAAATATTAAACTTCAACCGCAACAATTGCGTTTCTCAACAAATAGTCGTAATTTGAAAAAAAAGTAATAACCAAGAAAGATGAATTTTCAACCGAGAAATTTTTTACCCAAAAAGATGAATTTTGCTAACCAAAACGAAAAATTTTCAACAAAATAATTAAATTTGTTATAAAGATGACTTTTTAGGAAAATAATTAAATTTTCCACTAAATCTTTCAATTTTCAACCAATTAGTCGCATTGTTTAACAAATAGTTTAATCTCCAAGCCAAAAAGAGAAATTTTTTATAATACGGTTAAATTGTCTAACCAAAAATACGAATATTCAATAAAACAGTTCAATTTTCAAAAAAAGATGGCTTTTTAACAAAATAGTTGAATTTTCAACAAAATAATTAAATTTGCAACCTACAAAGATGAATTTTTAACTAAATGATTGAATTTTTTAACAAAAAAGATTAAACTTCAACCACAACAATTGCGTTTCTAAACAAATAGTCTTAATTTGAAAAAAAAGTAATAACCAAGAAAGATGAATTTTCAACCCAGAACTTTTTTACCAAAAAAGATGAATTTTGCTATCAAAAACAAAAATTTTCAACAAAATAATTAAATTTTTTATAAAGGTGACTTTTTAGGAAAATAATTAAATTTTCCACAAAATAGTTCAATTTTCAACCAATTGGTCGCATTGTTTAACAAATAGTTTAATCTCCAAGCAAAAAAGAGAAATTTTGTATAATACGGTGAAATTGTCTAACCAAAAATACGAATATTCAATAAAACAGTTCAATTTTCAAAAAAAGATGGCTTTTTAACAAAATAGTTTAATGTTCAACCATCAAAGATGGATTTTCCATTAAATGATAAAATTTTCAAACAAAAAAGATGAAACTTCAACTTCATTAAGAAAAATTTTCTAGAAAAATTACTTTCAACAAAATAGTTGAATTTTCAACAAAATAATTAAATTTGCAACAAAATAGTTGAATTTTCAACCTACAAAAAAGATGAATTTTTAACTAAATGATTGCATTTTTGAACAAAAAAGATTAAACTGCAACCGCAACAATTGCGTTTCTAAACAAATAGTCGTAATTTGAAAAAAAAGTAATAACCAAGAAAGATGAATTTTTAACCCAGAACTTTTTTACCAAAAAAGATGAATTTTGCTATAAATGACTTTTTAGCAGAATAGTTAAATTTTCAAGAAAATAATTATATTTTCAACAAAATATTTGAATTTCAAACCAACAAAGATCAATTTTCAACTGAATAATTAAATTTCCAACAAAATATTTAAATTTTCAGCCTGCTAGTATGAATTCTCAACTAAATAATCGAATTAAAAAAAAAAAACACTAATTTTTTTATTATAAAGTTGAATTTTTAAACAAAAAAAAATGAATTTTCAACCAAGAACTTTTCTGCCAAAAAAGATGAATTTTCATAACAGAGGGACAAGCCTTCTATCCAAAAATACACATTTTCAACAAAATAGTTGAATTTTTAACCACATAGTTGAATTTTCAACCTAGAAGGATAGATTTTTTAGCAAGTGGTCCAATTTTTACACAAAAAATCTGCCCGCCTGACCTTTTAAAATTAAAATTTAAGGTATCGATAACTGTAATTTGGTGATTGTGAATTCTCTTTTGTTAAAGCTCCTTCGGCTTTAGCGAACACATTCTCATCACGTATCTCGTGCTCAAATGTATATTACATTTATTTACGTACATAGGTCTGGCATTGCTCATTCAGATATTGCAATATAAATTACAAATTTTATTTATCATGATTACATTAATATTTGTTTCTTATTTTGCATTAAATTTTATTCGCAGCTAACCTGAAAAATGTGTCATTTCAATAAATTTATATTATTAAAATTCATAATATGCATTGGTATTGAAACATACGTATTTTCATTGTCTTGTTTTTATAATTGAAAAAAGTGCGCATCCTATGAGAAAAAAACAATTTTGTTATTAAACATTTTATAGCAATTTGTAACAAATTTGTAGATATAATTAAAGCGACAAATTTTGTTAAATAAAATGTTATTGTAGCTTGTGTCATTTTTCAAAAAGTTAATTTTTTTATAACGAGAGTTAAATTTGTAGATATTTTCTAGTTGAACAACTTCTGTCTTTAGATTTTTTTCGTCTTTTGTGTCGTTTTTCAAAAAATTTAATTTCTTTAATTTCAATCTTTTTTTTTCGATTAAAAAAATATATACTTGTTTTATCTGAAAATTATTTATAACAAATTTGTAGATCCTTTTTGGGTGAATAATTTCTGTCTATTAATTTTTTTTTCGCACCTTGTGTCGTTTTCCAAAAATTTTAATTTTTTTATCTTGAATGTTATTTTTTACGATTAAAACAAAAACTACGAGATTTATCAAAAAATCAATGATAAAAAATTTTTAGCTCTTTTTTATATAAGGAAGTTTTGTTGATTCATTTTTTTCATAGTTTGTGTCGTTTGTCCAAAAATTGAATTTTTCTTTTTTTTTTTAATGTTGTTTTTTACGAATAAAACAAAAAAAAACATCCTTTCGGAAAATAATTAATAATAAATTTGTAGCCATTTTTCGGCTGAACAACTTTAGTCTAATTTTTTTTCGTAGCTTATGCTGTTTGTCCAAAATTTCATTTTATTCATTTTTAATGCTGTTTTTTACGAAATTAAACAAAAACGACGAAAGATTTTTCAAACATGAAAGAAACAAATATTCAACTGAGCTGTGGAATTTTATACTAAAATAATAACATTTTTGACCAAAAAATACGAATTTCCAACTCAGCAGTCGAATTTTTAAAATAAAAAGAAAAATTCTATTCAAAATAGTTGAATTCTCAAAAAGAAAGTTAATTTTCAACCTATCCTTGAATTTTAGTCTAAAAGCGATTAATTTTCAACCAAAAATGGAATGGTTGAATTTGCGGTTCAAAAAATTGTTTTTCTACCCCGAAAAAATAATATTCAAAAAAATAGTTCAATTCTTAACCAAATAAACGGATCTTCAAATGTTGAAATTATTTTTTAACAGTCATTCAACTTTCAACCAAGTAGTTACATTTACAATCAAGAAGATTAATTTTCTGCAAAATAAAAGAAAAATTTACAATCAAATACATCAATTTTCTACCAAATAGTTGAATTTTCTACTAAAAACAATCGGTTTTCAACCAAAAACAAAATATTTAAATTTTTAGTTGAAAAATCAACTTTCCAACAATAAAAAAATGATTTTTCAGGTATATATTTCAATCTTCGATGAATAAAATCAATCTTTAAAAAAGTAGTTCGACTTTCAACCAAATAGTTGAATTTTCAACAAACAAAAAAAATGAATTCTCTGTGGAAAAATTTAATAGTTGAATTTTCAACTAAAAACTATTAATTTAAAAAAAAAAAAAATAGTTCAATTTTTTGTTGAGAAAATTAATTTTCAACTGAATCAAAAAGGAGTTTTTAACATAATAGTTCAACCTTCAACCAAATAGTGAAAGTTTTAACTAAAATAGATCAATTCTCCACCAAAAATTAATTCTGAACCTATCCTTGAATTTTAAACTAAAAACGATTAATTTTTAACCAAAAATGGAATAGTTAGATTTGCAGTTCAAAAAATTGATTTCCAACCCACAAAACGAATTTTCGAAAAAATTGGTCAATTTTCATCATAGTGAATGGATATTTAAATAAGGAACTAAATTTTTAACAAAGTAATTTAATTTTTAACCAAGTAGATAAATTTTCAATCAAGAAGATTAATTTTTTGACAAAAAAAGACGAATTTTTAAAGAAATACAAGAATTTTCAACCAAATAGTTGAATTTTCAATTAAAAGCAATCAAATTTCAACCAAAAATGGAATAGTTACATTTTCAGATAAAAAATTAATTTTCAAATAAAAAAAATCAACAAAATGATTCAATCGTCAACCAATAAAATTAATTTAAGTAGCTCAACTTCCAACCAAGAAGTTCAATTTTCAACCAAAAAAATGAATTTTTTACGAAGAATTAAATAGTTTAATTTTCAACTAAAAATGATCAATTTTCAACAAAAAATAGATAATTCCAATTTTCAGTTAATGAAATTAATTTTCAACTAAACAAAAAACGAATTTTTAACAAAGTAGTAGAATCTGCAACAAAAAAGTGGAATTTTTAACCAAAAGAGATTAATTCTGAACCAAAAATATAATATAAAATTAAAGAGAATGAACTTTCAATAAAAAATAGTTGGATTTTCTTATTAGACCGAAAAAGTCACGCCTACCCCGAAAGGGAAATGGCTTAATGGTATAATAATAATAATTCAGATCGCATTTAAGCAAAGCAAAAAACTAAAAAAAGGGAAAGTTTTTTTTTAAAAAAGGGGGAAAGGAGGAATTTTTTAGAAGGGGAAAAGGGAGAAAAGTGTGAAGTCTGTATTGAGATGCTTTACTTGTAAAATAAAGTCACTTATTTTCGCCTTTTTAATACTTAAAAAAAAATAATTATTCACATTTTTATTTTTCCTATTTGACGTCACATTCTGCGTTACCTCCCCCCCCCCCCAGCGTTAAAAATCGTCAGAATACCTGCCCCCTCCCTGGAAATGTGACGTAATTTTTGAATGAAGATCAGATAGAATTTTTTCAAGGAATCTGTATTATCATTAGAGAATAACAGAAAATATTTAACGTCTTTTCAGACTAGATGGAGCTATGCAAGAAACATTATTTTAAATAATTTTTTTTCTGAAAAAAGATCTTCTCCTTTCGCTCCGCTGGGAATCGAACCGCAGAACTACTGATTTCCGTTCAGGTGATTTCCCATTAAGCTACTAGAGAGATCGAGAGAAGAAACTTTTTTCAGAAATACACGCATTATTTTGCTAGAT
>CAKNYM010053000.1:573458-607630 GCA_932195095.1 Andricus curvator
TCATAATTTCAGTTGAAAAAACATCTATTTGGTTGAAAATTCCTTTTGTTTTTCAAAATTTCTCTTTTCCCATTTTGGTTGAAAATTTTTATTTTTTAGCAAAAAATGTAACTATTTGTTTAAAAAATTATGTATTTTGTTGAAAATTCGTCTTTTTTAGTACACTACTAATCTTCTTATTGTTAGCTGAAAATTTATATTTTTGGTTGAATATTCAACCGTTTTGTGGAAAATTCTTCTTGATGGTTGAAAATTCAAACATTTTGTGGAAATTTTTTATCGTGTTAAATTAAAAATCTTTTTTGGTTGAAAATTGAACTATTCTTTTATTCTTTTTTTTTTTTTAATTTAACGAAACAATCTTTTTTGCTTTAAATATCAACTATTATATTTCTTGTTAAGAATTCATCTTTTTTTGGTTGAAAATTCAACTACTTGATCAAAATTTGATCCACTTTGTTCAAATTATTTTTTTTTTTGGTTGCAGATTCATAATTTCAGTTAAAAAAGCATCTCTTTGGCTGAAAACTCCTTTTGTTTTTTTAAAATTCCCTTTTCCCTTTTTGGTTGAAAATGTTTATTTTTTAGCAAATAATGTAACTATTTGTTTAAAAAATGATGTGTTTTGTTGAAAATTCGTCTTTTTTAGTGCACTACTAATCTTCTTATTGTTAGCTAAAAAATGTTGGTTGAAAATTCAACTATTTGGTTAAAAATTAACTTTTTTGTTGAAAATTCATAATTTCGGGTTAAAAATTCAACTGTTTTGTGAAAAATTTTTCTCGATGACTTGAAAATTCAAAAATTTGAAATTTTTTTTCTTCCTTGACTGAAAAATCTTTTTTAGTTGAAAACTGAACTATTCTTCTTTTAAATTTAAAGTAATAATCTTTTCTGGTTTAAATATCAACGATTTCATTTTTTGTTAAGAATTCTTCTGTTTTTTGGTTAAAAATTACTTGGTCAAAAGTTGAACCACTTTGTTAAAAAATTTAATTTTTCAGTTGAAAATGCACTTCTCTGGTTGAAAATTGCTCTTTTTGACCTGAAAATTCGACAATTTGGCTGAAATTTTCATTTTTTTTTTACTAAAACATATTTTAAGGTTGAACATTCAACTATTTCTATGAAAATTCGTGTTTTTAGTTTAAAGATTCATCTCTTTTGGTATAAATTAAATCTTTCTCGGTTAAAAATGCAACGGTATGTTGATAATTCATCTATTTTCGTAATTTTATCATTTGATTGAAAAGTGAATTATCTGGTTGAAAATTCAACAATTTTTTTAAAAATAAATCCCTTTCGGTATAAATTGAAACTGTTTTGTTGAAAATTCATCTATTAGGTTGAAATTTTAACTATTTTATAGAAAATTTGCCTTTTTGGCTTGAAAACTTAACAGTTTGGTAGAAAATTGAACTATTTGGTTAAAAATTCAAATATTTCGTTGAAAAATAACTTTTTTGTTCAAAATTCATATTTTCGGGATGAAAATTCAACTGTTTGATTGAAAATTCATCTTTAGTATCTGCCTTAATTTTATTGAAAAGAATTTATTCTTCTATTTTCGTGAAAATTTTTCTAATGCCCCCTGTTTTAGAGCATTTTGGACTGTAAATACTTGTGGCTCTATAAATATGTTTTTGATTTGGAAAGTACAAAATTTATTCATCCTTTTCGGGGTTTCTTATGTCCTGAATTTCTATTTATGATTCTTAAAAAATCAATGTAAAAAGGGCAGAAAGGGGAAAATTCTCAATTTTAGGTGTTTTAGGGGATTTTTCAAATTTAAGGGGCAAAAACTGGATTAGGTAATAAAGGGGACAAACTGTGATCCCTACTATTTTTTGAATATGAATTTAAATTTTCGTTGAGTCTAGCGTAGACCAGACTTAAACAGGAAATTATTATATTACTTTAATAAAAATTCTAAAATATGAATTCTGCATTTCTGAATCATAAATGGAAATTTTTTAACTTTTGCATCGCCCCGATTTAATTTTGCACAAAAGGGGATGGAATGGAGATAAAGTATTCGAAGTAGAATTGATTCAAATCTATTCGATATGATAGGACGTTCGTTATCTTCAGAATCTAATTATTTTTAATTTGCTTCCTTTGACCTTTATCCAGCCGATATTCTCAAGTGTCTCGCCGAGTTCTTCGATTCCATAAAATTAAAGAAGTTTGAATTGATAAAAAGAGTCGATGCACTAAAGAAAGACAATAAAAAATCCAGCCTGGACATCGACAAGGCTCTCAAATGGATTTCCACAGCGGAAGAAAAGCTGAAGAAGAGTGGAAAAAATATTCCAAGAGTGTACTAAAGCTGAAAAGAAATAAATCTCATCTCGCCTCGTTACCCATCACTCATTATTATTCTATGCTAATTTTACGAGAAACTGTAATCGAAGTTGCAGAGAATAACCGATTTACGTTTAATTCTTCCATTAGGGATCGTCCATATATTACGTCATGCTTTTTTGGGTGTAGGGAGGGTTCAAGAGGAGCTGTTATAGACGTTCAAACCTCCCCCTCCGATACTTTCCCATCCCTACTCACCCTACATTCCCTTACATCCCCACTACTCCCCTGCGACCTTACTTCTCACATATGTCCCCACTTCTCCCCTACTACTTTGCCCGAAACTTCAACCTTCCCTTCCCCACCCTTCCCAAACATCTTTCTAATTTACTTCCCACTCTCTTCACTTACACCGACATTTCCCCTCACTTTCCGTACCCCTCATTTCCCCCACTTTCTATAGTTCCGCCCCCCTTACTTCCCCTACTCACCCACCCATAATTCCCACCACTTCTCCTCCTAAGACCGCACGCTAATACCTAATACTTATCTACTATTTACAATCTTTACAGATTACTTATATCTACTTCCTCTCCTTTCTATAATCTTTCCTTCTCCATTTCTCTTCCTCCTTCCTTCTCTTCTTCTCCATCTTACCCAACACTCCCTTTACCTATGCCCTTTTGTCCCCCCTTTCATGCAACAATACCTCCATGTTTATCACACTCCCTTCCACCTCGACGCACTCCTCCAACCAGTGCTCCACTCTTGCATCCCCCTTCCCACACAGTTCACACATCCTCTTTTCCCTAGAGCCAAAACCTATTAAAGCCCTCCATGCACCCACATCTCATCCTCGCTATCAGCTCCTAACTTCCTTTCTCCCCTTTCTCACATAAATATTGCGCTCTCGCACTTGACATAATCCACACATAGTTCCCGTTAAACCTCGACTCTCTTATTCTCTATTCCCCTGCTGTCTTCTCTCTCTCCATGCCGTTTTTCTTAACCAACTCATATACCTTCCTTCCTTCCTCGTGCATCCTTCTCACTTCATGCATCTGCAGTCCATTCGTTTTAAAATACCTTTCCCTTTCAGCCTCCATCTTCCCACCCCCTCTCCTGTTCTCCTTCTCCCACCAACACTCCCTAACCAGCTTACTCCCCCCCCTTCCAAAACTTTCTCCTCATACTTACACGCCCGACTCCCCGCTAGAATCCCAACACTCGTTCTTCCCGTCTCCCTTCTGACAATATAATTGGGCGTGTTCCTTGCCAACCCCAGTGTCCACTTTACATACCTCTCCGGTGTCCTATTTACCTCTTCATGTTCCTTCCACCCCCACACCTCTACTCCATACAATAGCACACTCATCACTAGTGAGTCAAACAATTTCATTCTCCTTCCAAAATCATCTGCGAATAACTTCTTTCCCAACCCCCGCACCTGCCTCATCACCACATTTGCCCTCCTCACTCTCTCTTTTATGTGACCATCCACTCCGCAATTCCTCCGAAACAAGAAGCCCTGGTACACAAACTCGAAATACGTGTTAAACATTATGGGGCTTCCGCCAACTCTAAATATCATGTTTTTTTTTTAAGAGGGTTTATTTTATTGTGGATTCAAACCAATTTCCGGGTGTCATTCATAAAAATTCAAGAAAAATAAATTTCCAATTCATTTTTGGATTATCCTATCTTACTGTCTTCAATTTTCAAAGAAAAATTTGTTTGATAAAGAAGAATAATTTTTCTTTCATTAAAAACGATTGATATTACATCATTTCTTAAAACCGTAGCAAACTTTTTTTTCCAGAGATCTAATTGTGTGCATAACAACTACTTTTGTGTTTGTACTCGTTACCACAGATATGAGATTGTCTTTGTCGCACTCATGAATATGAATGAGCTTGGCCTTCCTCTTAACATATGTATATACGAGCGCATATCTGAGAATTCGTCAGTTGCCTTCTGCAATAATGAGGTCCCTTTTCGGCTCTTCTGCCATCATGTTGATGGTCTTCAGTTATATTGGTAAGTACACTAATAATTATTATCATTATTCTAGTACGTGGCAAATGTCGATCCTTCGTCCACTATATCTTAAGAATTTTTAATTCATGAATTTCATTTGTCTTTTCACAGAAATATCATTAGGTATGGACCCAGCAGAGAATAGGAAAAAGGGTATAAGAATGCTTGATCAAATAGTAGGCGAAAAGACAAAAACACCCCAAGGAGGCCAAAGTTCCCATCCTACAACATACAATGATGAATTCTCTATGCAACCTGACATGGAACGCATTCATACAGCTTTTAATCACAATCTTGGACGATTCGATGATGACCCACCATATCAACCAGGATCAGCTAAACGGAATCATGCATTTTTACTTCAAATGGGCCATAATCTAGACGAAAGGCTTAGACACAATGTTCCATTACCCGAGATCCCCCCAAACCAATGGATTATCGGAAAAGACGAGTATGGCACAGAAAGATTTGTTCATAGAGAAACTGGACGTTTTGCAGATGAAACATTGGATGAACGGCATCAGGCGGACCTTCAGCATCAACTACACCATAGCCCACCTGTTAGCACTCCAAGGCTTTGGAATCAACTTTTGAATCAAGAAGAGAATCAATATGCTAATAATCAGCATACAGGTCACGGATTTGTAGCAGGGAATGAACAACACCACATTCCAGGACATGATGGCGAATATCAGCCAAATCCAGGACTACAGCCGAATACTCAATTTTCTGGACAATTTGGACATCCACCTTATCCGGGTTCACATGGGTATTATGGATCTGGCCATCAAAAATAACACTTCCAGTCAAATAAGACAACCATATTGAAACCCAACATACAATTTTAATGGAAACATTCTAAATCAAACACTTATATTTTCAAATTAATTTTTTTTAAGTAATATTTCTTCAAGTACAGACAGTTTTTACAAACACTATTGTATTTTTGCTGATATCTGCTTTTCAAAGAACTTTTCTATCATAAAATAAAAAACAGGCTATACAAAATTATGTTCTACTTCTTTCATTCCTCTTTCATCGTAATTAGTGATGTAAGCTCTACATTGAATCATGGAAAATTTTTTGTTTGATTGATTTAAGATTCTTTAAATTTATTCATTCTGGAGTATAGTTTCTTCATATTCCAAGGCCAAGAATGTAAATAAAAAAAAATGTGTGTGTGTGTGTGAAAGTTAGTTTATTCTTCTATGAAAGATAACGTTGGATTAGAAAACAAACTGTTTTAGATGAATACTTTAACAGTTTGTTTTTCTGATCCACCGTTATCTTTCATAGAAGAATAAACTAACTTTTACACACACATATATATTTTTTCATTTACCTTCAATAATTTTTGTTAACTTGAATTAATTATTATTTCCATATAATTGAAAATTTGACAAAAAGGCAGGAGCTTATAGCGAGGATGAGATATTCTCGCTATAAGCTCCTGACTTCCTTTCTCACATAAATATTGCGCTCTCGCCCTTGGCATAATCCACACATAGTTCCCGTTAAACCTCGACTTTCTTATTCTCTCTTCCCCTGCTGTCTTCTCTCTCTCCATCCCGTTTTTCTTAACCAACTCATATACCTTCCTTCCTTCCTCGTGCATCCTTCTCACTTCATCCATCTGCAGTCCACTCGTTCTAAAATACCTTTCCCTTTCAGCATCCATCTTCCCACACCCTCTCCTGTTCTCCTTCTTCCACCAACACTCCCAAACCAGCTTAATTCCCCCCCCCCCCCCTCTTCCAAAACTATCTCCTCATACTTACACGCCCGACTCCCCGCTAGAATCCCTACACTCGTTTTTCCCGTTTCCCTCCTGACAATATAATTAGGCGTGTTCCTTGACAACCCCAGTGTCCACTTTACATACCTCTCCTGTGTCCAATTTACCTCTTCACTTTCCTCCCACCCCACACCACTACTCCATACAATAGCACACTCATCACTAGTGAGTCAAAAAATTTCATTCTCCTTCCAAAACCATCTGCGAATAACTTCTTCCCAACCCCCACACCTGCCTCATTACCACATTTGCCCTCCTCACTCTCTCTTTTATGTGACCATCCACTCCGCCATTCCTCTGAAACAAGAAGCCCAGGTACACAAACTCAGCACCGCCTTTCCCTTCCACTTCCACTCCCCTCCTTTATCCCTTCCCCTCCTTCACTGAACACCATAACCTTGGACTTTTCCGCATTCAGCTCTAACCTGTTCTTATCCAGGTATCTTCTCAAGCTCTTCATCAAACTCTAACACTATTTCTCCTTACTTCCTCTACCCCCCCCCCCCATTTCCCCTACTTACTTCCCTTCATTTCGCCTTACTTCACCTACTTCCCCCATCCCCTTGTGTGTTGTGAGATGTGCGTTAAGGGTAAGGGTTAAGAGTTAAGAAGGTAGGGAGAAGTAAAAAAAAATATTTTTTGAAATCCTTTTAAGAATTTTAAAACGTTTCATAAGAAGAACAATGTTTCCTAAGATTCATAGAAATAGTTAAAGTGATTTTTTATTTAAAAAATTGAATTTTAAGAAAAAAATGAAAAAAGTTTCAAAACATTTAAAATGATTTCAGAAAATTTCGAACCAGAATGTGCGAAATTTTGAAGCAAAATTGTTCAATTTTGCAAGATTAAAAAATTTTAGAAAAAATTCGTGTATCCAAGAGATTTAAGAAATTTTCTTGAGGTTCCTAGGCAAATTTAAAATAACTTTTTGTTTTTAAAAAATAATTTCAAGAGAAAATTCAAAAAGAATTTCAAAGTTTTCAAAAAAGAATCTAGATGATTTCACAGAAAATTTTTCAAGATTTAAAAAAAATTGTAGGAAAAATTTGAATCGTTTTGAAAGATATTTTAAAGTTTTGAGAAAATTTCAAAAATAATTTAACATTTCATCATATTTCAAATGATTTTTAACAAAGCCTTGATTTTTGAAGATTTCGAATGAAAAAGAAGCTCTTAAGGCATTTTAAAAGGTTTCAAAATAATAATAAAGAATTTGCAAGATTCCACAGAAAATTTTTAATGAATTTAATTATGAAAAAATTAATAACAAGAGAATATTTAAAAAGATTTTGAAACGTTTCAAGATTTCCAAAATTGTGGGAAAAGAATCTTTGAATTTGCAGATTTAAAAAAAATGGAATAATTTTAAAAGATATTCAGAAGTTTCAAAAAATGTCGAAAATAAGTTTAATTTTGAAAAAACAAAAAAAATTAAACAAAATTTCTGAAGATTTCTAAATGAAATTTTGAAGCTTGTTAAGCATTTTCAAAAGTTTTGAAGAATAATGGGAAGATTCCTGGGAGAATTTAAAATTATTTTTGATTTTGAAAAATTAATTGTTAGAGGATATTTAAAAAGATTTTAAAACATTTTAAGATTTCAAAGATTGCCAAGAAAGAATGTGAATGATCCCAAGGCAATTTTTTTAATTTTCTACAGATTTTTGGAGATTTCGAATGAAAATATTGAAAGCTATTTTAGAATTTTGAAAGGTTTCAAGAGGATACCAATTTTTTCTTAAACTCCTAGGAAAATGTAGAATGATTATTTGGCAAATTTTATTTTAAGAGAATGTTTGAAAAGATTTTTAAACATTTCAAAATATTTCCAAAATTGTTGAAAAAAATTCCCCAAGATTTTAAGGAAATTTTTTTATCATGCAGCATTTTTTTTTTAATTTTAAGTAAAATTCGAATAATTTGAATGATATTTAGGAGCTTAGAAATAATTTTAAAAATAATTCAATATTTTTGAATATTTCAAAAAATTAAAAACAAAATATTGATTTTTTAAGATTTTAAAATCAAATTTTGAAGCTTTTTAAGGATTTGGAAAGGTTTCAAGGTATTAAAGAAAATCTCAAAATTCCTGGGAAAATTTTAGATGATTGAATTGCGAAATTTAATAACTTTAACACTTTTGTTAAATTATATATCCAGAATTAATATCGGAATTAAACAATTTAAAACAAATTTTTTTTATATTTAAGAGCCTTGAATCGTTAAAATTTTTAATTGATAAATTTAAACTTTGAACGTTAGAATTTTCATTGTTTACTTTATTTTAAATTTTAATTTTTAAATGAAATTTTTTCATTTTTATTTATAAATAATAATTGAAAGAGTATTGATTTCAAATCACTTAAAACAAAAATAAATTAACTTCTGATTTGAAAACTGATTAGTTTTAAACATAATTTAAAATCTTTAAATTTTTGATGTTTCTAACTTAAAATTGCTTCACAATTATATAATCTTCAAAATTTAGAAATTTACAGACAGGGAATTGAGATCAATGTTTTCTTCTACTGAACATTATCGAAATTTTTCAATTTCCTATTTCGAATATTTTCCTTTTGGGAATTTTACAGTGTCCGCCCATAATTTTATTTTTCGAGATTTTTCAGTCGTTTCAATATTAACCGATTAAACCTTTTTTTTTTTTATTTCTCTGGGCCTAAACAGTTCAATTATTTTATATTTTTCATTTTTATAATACTGCAAATGTATAAAATCAATTATAAAGCCAAAACATTAAATTAAAAAAATTTATTTTGTAATAGAAAACAGAAACTTATTGTTGTGACTTAAATAAAAAATATTGAATTATATAGTTGAACCAAATGACATTTTAAAGTAGAATGATGAAACAAATTTTGTATTTTTTGCGAAAAAAATTGCTTTTGAAAGAATGTATGTAAAGCACATAGGTTTTATAACTTTTTTACTAAAAGGACATTTTGAAGTATTAAATAAGCAAGTATAAAGAAAATCAGGGTAAGCATTTTTAGGAAACTGAGTTTTTTTAAAATCATTTTTTCAAACATGGTTTATTTTTTCAAGAAAAACGTTCTATATAACTCTACTGTTTCCAATTTCAAATATAAATTTTTCTGCGGCTGAAATCGTTTAAAAAAATTGTTCGAGGAAAACAATTTTTAAACAAACAACTATATTTTGAGGTTATTTTTAAAATTGGGAACAGTAATTTGTAGGGAATATGTTCCCCGAAAAAGGCCATGATTTACTTAAGTTCAAATATTATAAAAAATTGGTGAAAAACGAAATTAAGAAAAAAATTAATTACAAGAACCATTGTTAAATTAATTATTTTTTGTAAGTTTTGAACTTTATTTATAAAAAATAATGTTTTGTCTTTCATAAGACATGACAAGTCTTAAGTTTAAAAACCTGAATTATTTAAAAACTTTAAATAATGTTTCAGCTTGTAAAAGTTGAAACTTTGCCATATTAGACAAATTAAAAAAAATTTAATTTACATTTTGAAAAATTATTAATTAAATTAGTTTAGAGAAAATCATTATTGCAACTCATTATAAATTTTTGCATTTTCAAAATCGAAGGGTTAAAAATTGAAAAATTTAAAACTCGATTTAAAATTCACGTCTGAAACTTGAACAGTAGTTCATTTACATTTTTCTTCCATTTACATTTAAATTTAAATTTTTCAGTAATTTAATAACTCAATAATTTTATTGTGTCTTATACTTTTTAATGTAACTTAATAACATTACAATATTATTATTGAAAAATTAAATAAAAGAGATGAAATGGAACTCAAAATTTTAATTTCATATTAGAAATTAAACCAATTCAAGTTAAGTTATTTTTGAAATCGAGAAAAATGTTAAAATTGAAAAATCCAACATGGAACATTGAAACAACTTTAAATTGGAAACGTTTATTATTAAAAAATATTATCTCTAATTTTTAAGTTTCAAAACTAAATTATTTAAAACCTTGAAATAATGTTTCAGGCTATAAAATTTCAAAATTGACTAGACAAAAATTGACGAGTTCAATTTAACAATTCAAAATTGTAACCATTCATACAATCAATTCCAAATGAATAAAATTTCAAAAACATCAAAATTGTGGATTTTTTTCTGATTGAAATATTCTAAGTGAAGCCGACTTAAATAAGAAATGTTCAAAGTTAAATTTTTTACATTAAACAAGTTCAAATTTACATTCTGAAGTATTAGAATTACATTTTTTAAAAGAAAATCATTAAAAATTGAAAAATTTCTCATGAGCTTCCGTTAATTAGATTGAAACAAAATGGAAAAAGTGCAATAATTAAAAAAATATATTTAAAGCAACATCTTTGGCAATCTATAATTTCTCCTTAAAAAAATAAATAGCCAAAGTTTGAAAAAAAACATGGTAAAGAATCGAATATTTTATCAATTGTTTTTATTTTATAACCTCGAAGTCAAAAAAGAGGGATAATAATTTTTTTCTCATTAATTTCTTTAATGAAAAGTGTACGATGATGGATTTTTTTCAACAAGTGCAAAAAACAGTAACAGATTTAGGAGAAGTTATTGCTCAGTCTGTTGAACAAAAATGGGAAGAATTTTCCAAATTTGATGAAAAGGCTGCTTCGAAAGTAGGTTAAATTATAAAAAATAAAAATATTTTTATTTTCTAAGAAAGTAATCGAATAATAAGAATAAAATACTGGATTTTTTAAAGGTGTCATCAACGTTTGATGAGCTGAGAAAAAAGACGAGTGAATTATCAAACGCGAATGCAAAATTTAAGTCACTTATTGAGGAAAAAGAGGCTGAGATTCTGAAGATACAGTCAAATATGAAAAATAGTTTAATCGAGTGCTACGAAAAAAATTCAAAATCGGTTAAAAAATTACAGAAAGAACGTAATAATATTCACGAGGAAGCTGATAAATTGAAAACAGAGGCCCAGAAAATAATAGGAGATTGTCTAACAAGTGAAAATAAAGAAAAATGTTTTCAAAAAGGTTTTTCTCAAATAGAAAAAAAGACTCAAAAGTTATTGAAAAACTTTCAGGATTTAGTAAAAAAAGAAACTAATGCGAGGGTTGAATGTACGAAACTTATACTTGAATGTGATAAAAAAGCTGTAAATACTGCTGAAAAGAAAGTTTCGAAAATAATAGACGAGATTAAGAAAGCTTCAAGATAAAAATTATCAATTCAGATTTTATACTTTAATTTTTTAAGAATAAAACTATTAAATCTGAAGTTATAGAAATATTTAAATTTTTAGTGAAACTAGCATCAATCGCGCGCCACTGATTGTAATTCAAAATAAAAATTTCGAATAACTATTTATTTGTTAAAATATTTTTTAACACTTGAATTCAATTTGAGAAAAGTATTAAGAATTTTTTTTAAATTTCTGAAGATTTTAGATGTCGAAAAAGTGCTACAAATTTATAAGACATTTTTTAAATTCTTTTACAGGATTTTACAAAATTTTAGGAAGAATTTGAATAGTTTAAAAGATATTCAGGACTTTTTGACATTTGGAAACAATTTTAAAACATTTTATGAGTTATCGGAAATCTTTTTAAATTTCTAAATATTTTTATTCAGTTCAAAACTTCCAAAATTTCCAAATATCTTTTAAACTAACTTGAATTTTTCCAAAAATTGTGATAAATCTTTCAAAATTAAAAAAATGTCCTAAAATCTTCCATATTTTTTACCGAAATTTTTAGAAATCTTTCGGAATGTTTAGAAATCTTCGAAATTTTCTATTAAAATTAACTTTTCAAAATCCAAAATTATCTCAAAGTTTTCCAGGATTCTTAAGAAAATTTTCTTATTCTCTTGAAACCTTTGAAAATTCTACTTTTTTCCAAATTCTTTAACAATCTACATTTTTTCAAATTTTTTGCAATCTTTTCAAATTTTAAAACTTCTAAACTCTGTTAACATCTTTTAAAATTATTCGAATTTTTCCTACATTTTTTTTAAATTCTGCAAAAATAAAAGAATCGTCTTAAAAATTTCCAGATTATTTTTTGACAACTTTGAAAATTTTTTTAAATATTTTCTGAAAATTCCATTTTTTTACAAAAATAACAATAATTGAAAATTTTTGAAAGTATCTTAAGAATGAACTTTTACTCTCATGAAACCTTTCAAAATTTGAAAAAGCTACATTTTTCAAAATCTTCAAAAATCTACATTTAAAAAAAAATTTTTAATCTTTTCAAATGTTGAATTATTCTTGAATCTTTAAAAAAACTCTAAACCTTTTACATATCTTTTAAAATGATTCGACTTTTCCTACATTTCTTTTTAATTCTGCAAAATAAAAAAACTTATAAAATCTTCCAGATTTTTTCTGACAGTTTTGGAAATATTTTAAAATGTTTTACAATTCTTTTAAACATTCTCTTCAAATTAATTTATGAAAATGAACGATAATTAAAAATTTTGCCAGGAATCTTAGGAAAGTTTTTTCATTCTCTTGAACCCTTTCAAAATTCTTAGAAATTTTTTTTTTAGAATACTTCAAAAATCTACGTATTTTAAGAAATGGTTTGAAATAATATATTTACAACATTTTAATTATTTTTGAATCATTTCAAAACTTCTGAATATCTCTTGAACTTAGTTGGCATTTTTCTAAAATATTATAATCTTAACAATTGAAACTTTTACTTTATAATATTGTACATTCCCTTTCGAAATATTAGGAAATCATTTGAAATGTTTTGAAATCTTAATCAAATTTCTCTAAGAATTAATTATTTAAAATAAAAAATCTTTTGAAATAATCTTGTACATTCTGTTTCGAAATATTTGAAAATAATTTTTAAAGTCTTGGAATCTTTTTTGAGTTTCTCTTAGAATTAATCTTTCAAAATAAAAAATCATTTGAAATTTTCAAAATTTTCCCAAAGAATCTTAAGATATATTTTTTTAATTCTCTTTAAGCATTTCAAAATTCATAATTTTTTTTTTCGAAATCTTAAAAAATCTACATTTTATTTAAAAAAATTTGCAAGCTCTTGAAGATTTTACTTATTTTTTAATTTTTTTTTAAATTTCTGAACATCTTTTGAAATAATTCAGTTACCCTGAAATTTTGTTAAATCCTGTAAAACAAAAAGAGTGTCTTAAAATCTTCCAGATTCTTTTCCGACATATTTTAATCAAAATATTTTTTTATTTTCCCGGCAATTTTATTGTCAGTACCAATCATTTTTTTGTAACCGGTACCGACAATATTGAAATACTAAAAAATCATTTACAATTAAAATTTGATATTTTACCAATACTGTTTAGAACCATTTAGAAATGAATTTAATCGCGAAATAATTAAAATTAATTAAAATTACTTTTTTGAAAATTATGATTTAAAAAATTAATGGTGCCAAAAACCTTTCTAGAGGAAGAATTTACAACTGATTGAGTACATTTCTTTTGCGCAGGTGAATTTATCAGTTTAATAACCATTGTGTGAAAAAATATATGGCGCTACATATAAACGTTATATTTAATATTAAATAACACTAGTAAATAAATAATTAAGAAAATCATCTAAAATACATAATTTTATTTATTTCATAAGCAAATAATAACACTCTTCAACAAAAAACAAAAATTTTAATATTAGTACATTATTTAATTTCAATGATAATACCCCCAATTGTTTAATACTTGTCAAAATCCTATAATGATCGGCCAATTGATAAAAAAGTTAAATATTTGATAAATTAATCAGATTTTCAACAACAATGTATGTGAGATCTCATGACAACTTTTTAAGACGGAAAATTTTAATTATTCAAAAAAAGTTAATTATTCAAAAATTGGATAATTTTACTTAAATAAGTATTTTTCGAAGCTTATTTGCAAGTTTAATAAGATAATTTGTTAGTGAGATCATAATTATGAGGGTTCTTGGGATTTGAGGGCCTGGGGCTTAGGATCTCCAGCATTTTATGAAAACCAGAGGGTGACTTTGAGAGACAGAGGGAAGGAGAGAAAGTTCGGGTTCGAAGTGAGAAGAAAGGGATGGTGATAAAACTGTAGTTTAATTGTTATTATTTGCCCCGGGGATAGTAATTTACATAAAACCTGATTACTGGTGCTAATATTCAGCCTAGTCTCTACCTCGGAGGATTGGATTGATAAATTAATAAGAAGAAAATTTTAATTATTACCAGGGTGATCGTAGGTCAGGGAAAACCTGAAATTCAGGGAGAAGTCAGGGAATTTCATTGGTCAGGGAAAATCAGAGAAAAGTCAGGGATTTTGAACAAAGTCTTGCAAAAGTCAGGGACCTTTTATAAGAGTTTTATTTTCAATTTATTCACAAAAAAAATCTCCTCTCGCTCTGCAGGGATTCGAACGCCAGGTCAACTGATTTCCGGCCAGGTGCTCTAGCCACTGAGCTACTAGAGAGATCAGAGGAAGAATCCTTTTTCTGAAATACGCTTTATTTTTCAAGATGTTATATACAAGTCAATTTTTACTAGGAATCTGTATTATCATTGGAGATGGTAACGATCGATCAGAAGAGAAATCCTTTCACACACTGTGAAAACGGAAATCTACAATATCGATCAAAGTTATATTCTCTAATACATACATTTTTCTACGTCATCTTAGACTAGATGGAGCTATATCAAAAAAATATTAAATTAAATTTATTCAGAAAAAAGATCTTCTCCTTTCGCTCCGTTGGGATTCGAACGCCAGGTCAACGGATTGCCGGTCAGGTGCTCTAACCACTGAGCTACTAGAGAGATCAGAGGAAGAATCCTTTCTGTATTAGAGGATATAACTTTGATCGATATTGTAGATTTCCATTTTCACAGTGTGTGTGAAAGGATTTCTCTTCTGATCGATCGTTACCATCTCCAATGATAATACAGATTTATAGTAAAAATTGACTTGTATATAACATCTTTCAAAATAAAGCGTATTTCCGAAATAGGATTCTTCCTCTGATCTCTCTAGCAGCTCAGTGGTTAGAGCACCTGACCGGAAATCAGTTGACCTGGCGTTCGAATCCCAGCGGAGCGAAAGGAGAAGATCTTTTTTCTGAATAAATTTAATTTGAACATTTTTTAATTCATAGCTCCATCTAATCTGAGATGACGTAGAAAAATTTCTGTATTAGAGGATATAAATTTGATCGATATTGTAGATTTCCATTTGTACAGTGTGTGTGAAAGTATTTCTCTTCTGATCGATCGTTACCATCTCCAATGATAATACAGATTCCTAGCAAAAAAAGTTTTATTTATGAAATATTTTATTTGATTTATTTTTGATTTATTTTATTCTTTTATATTTATTTTATTGAAGTAACCGTCAAGGATAAACAATTTTAAATTCAAAAATTTTAATTTTAAAGTGTTTTATTTCATTCATAAAATATTCTGTGTTAAAAATCTCACAAGATTAAAATTCTGGTCTTCATTATTATTAGGGAAAATAAAAACTTGGGCAGAAAAAAGTTAAAGAATTTTGAAAGTGAAGTTTACGATCACCCTGATTATTCCGAATATTCCTGAATCCTGATTATTCCTGTTAATAATTTATTTTCCTTGTATTTTTATTAATATTTCTGTTTATTTTTCAATGGCTTCATCCTTATAATTATATTTTTAGTCAAAAATTTTATTGTTTGTTTGCAAATTCGACAATTTTGTTAAAATATTATTCTTTTTGGTGAAAAATTCAACTGTTTTGTTCCGCATAAAATTCTCCTTTTTTGGTTAAAAATGCATCTGCTTGGTTGAAAATTAATCTCCGTTGGTTAAGCATTCAACTATTTCAATTAAAAATTAGTCTTTTTTGGCTGAATTCACCTGTTTTTATTGAAAATTAAAATCTTTTTTGGCTCATTTTTGTTTTTTGGAAAATTTATTTAATCTTACAAAATCTAATGAATTCATTCTGTGCTCTTTTTTAAATTTTCTCAAAATTTAGACAGCTTTTTAGGCAAATTAAAAACAAGTTGACAATTTCAGCTACAAGTTGTTTTTTATTATAATTATAAATAATGAAAAATTATGAATATTTAGAAACTCATCTTATTTTTATTTTAGTTAAATTTTCGACGACTATGATCCTGGGCTAATTATTTTTAAAGAAAAAATTACATTTTTAATTAATATTTTGTCTCATTTCTTAATGTTTCTTTCTAAAATTATATAGCCTCATTTTTTTCGAAAATATTTTTTTCAAGGAATCTGTATTATTATCAGAGAATAACATAAATTTTTAACGTCTTTTCAGACTAGATGGAAATATGAATTAAAAATTATTTCAATTAATATTTTTCTGAAAAAAGTTCTGCTTTCGTTTCGCTAGAAATCGAACGACAGAACTGATCTGCTGTGTTTATTATTTTCAATATAATAATTAAAATAATTTAAAAACGTTGTTATAGAAAAAAAATCATTCCCCTATTGTTATATATAATATAATAATAAAATAGACTTGGTGAAAGGATCAGGTTTTCAAATTCCACTTTGGCACGGTGAGATATTTAATTGATTTGAACAGCCGAGGACTTTCCCATAGGAGTCCGAGAATGTGACCGCATGATAGAATTCCCGGGGCACCAACAGGATTACTGCGGTCACTCGAATCACTTCAAGATACCGACGAACCAACACTTCCATAATGCAAGTTTCATCATCACCAAAAATATTTTCGATATTGAAGAATTCAATTATTAATTAAATTTTTAAAGCTTTTTGCCGATTTGAAAAAAAATTTAGAAGGGCATGTATCTAGTGTAAATACCTAACGTACATTTATTTTATATTTAAAAATGCATGTCCACATGGAAGATCACAAATTGTCACAATGTAATTTTCTTTTTTGCGGCTTGTAGAACAATTCACACTTTTTCAAATTTTTAAACAAACTTAAAAAAGAATATCAAAATAACCAAAATGGCGTATGTTTAAAAAGAATATGAAGTGAATTGCCTCATAGAGGCCACTTTTTTTTTCTTGATTTTTTTCGAATCATCCTCGATTCATTTTTTATTTTTTTCTCGCTAAACTATTCCTTCATATAGAAAAACTTATATTTTCTAACAGGCCGAATCCATTTCAAATCGTTATGAGTATTTAAATTTTTTTAATTGAAAAATTGAATCTAAAAGTTGTTGAAACTATTAAATTAGATCCTTTTTGACTTTTTATTACACCATAAAATTGCATTGTTGAGAAAAAAATAAATTTTAAAGAATTTTATACATATTTTCGCATGTGAAATGTGTAACTGAATTTCACTAAAATGATCATACGAAACTTGTAACTAGATTTTCCTAAGTTTACAATAATTTTAGGAAATTTATCATCGGGATGAAATAACTTTGCCCCAAAAGAAAAATCGCAAATTTTTATAAAACACCAAAAATATAATTAAAAAAAAACAATAAAAAATTACCAAAGATGTTTATTCACGAAACTGAATTATTCCAAAAGTAAAAACTAACGAAACTAGAAAAATTCAGAAATTCGCAGTTGATGAAATTATTAAATTCCCGAAATTACATAATTACGGAAATTTTAAAACCTAAATTTTTAAAATCCCAAAATTTCGAATTTCCGAAAGTAATTTTTTTTTCTGAAAAAAGATCTTTGCCTTTCGCTCCGCTGGGAATCGAACCACAGAAATACTGATTTCCGGTCAGGTGCTTTCCCATTGAGCTACTAGAGAGATCGAGAGAAGAAACTTTTTTCAGAAATACACGCATTATTTTGCTAGATGGTACAAATCAAATTTTTCAAGGAATCTGTACTATCATTAGAGATTAACAGAAAATAATTAACGTCTTTTCAGACTAGATGGACCTATGAAAGGAAAATTATTTTAAATATATTTTTTTTTTCAGAAAAAAAAAAATTTATTATATTATATTATTTAATATTAAATAAATAAATATTATTATAAATATAATATTAAATTAAATATATAAATTATTATTTCAAATATATATTATATATTATTTATTATTATTTAAATATATTATTAAATATTATTTATTAATAATATTATTTAAATATATTAAATGTTTTTTCAAAAATAAACAAAATTGAATTTTTTTTTGCCCGGAATTTGAAACTTTCTTAATTAGAAATTTTAGGGATAAACCTGCTAATTTAATGAATTTTATCAATTCGTGAAGTTGAAATTTTAGGATTTTGAAAATTCTTGTTTCAAAATTTCGGAAATTTGGTATTTCTGAGTTTTTCTAGTTTCAATAACTTTTACTTTTGGCATGTTTCAATTTAATTTCTAGATATTTTCGGCAGTTTTATTTTTTTTCGGTCATTAAAATTTTTGGAAATTTTCCAGCCAGTTAATTATATTTTTCGGTATTATTGAACATTCGGCTTCTTTGAGACATAAAACAAGAATATTTAAAGAAGAATTATTATTTAAAAAAATGTGTGTTATATTATGAAAAATAAGTTTTCTATACGAAGGAATAGTTTACCGACGAAAAAAATCAAGGTGGCCTTTCTGAGAAAATTGAATTTTTGGGATTTCCGACAAATGTATGCCATTTTTTCAATTCAAAATAAAAATGTTTCTTTGCAGAATTTTTAAAGGTGTAGATTGCTCTAAAATCTGCCTTCAAGAAAATTAAATTTTCTGGGGAATTCCTTCAAATCTGTGAAAATTCTACAAAATTCTTTGACATCCTTTGAAATATTTTATACCTCTTGAAATGCTTTGCAATCTTTAAAAATATCTTAGAATCCCTTGAACGTAAATTAAGTTATGTAAAATTATTCATTAATATTCTAAAAAAAGGTGAAATCCCTAGAAATTTTGGATATCCTTGGAGATTCAATTAAATCCTTCAAATCCTGCGAAATTACTTGAAATACCTTAAAACCCCTTAAAATCTATTGAATCGCTAAAAATAGGATTTGGATAGGTTTGGATCCATAGAAATCTTTGAAATTTCATTTAATTTAATTTACTTTTCAAAATTCTCTATTAATTCCTTTAAATCCTTGGAAATCTTTCCTTCAGAAACTATAAAAATCCATTAAAATAAGGAGACATTCTTTGAAATACGGTGAAATTATCTGGAATTTCTTCAAATTTATTAAAATCCATTGATTTATTTGAAATCTTTCAAATTTGTGAATTCTGTAAAATTTCTTAAATTCTATGGAATCCTATGAAATCCCTTGAAATAATTTAAAATCCTATGTTAAATAAATAAATAATTCGTTTGCAGTTTCTCCATTTTTGCATTATTTCTATACTGATTTTCTTATAATATTTTTTCCAGAATCGTAAAAAAATATAAGAAATTACTCATAGGAAAACGATTCTAGACGAAATAACCCCATAATACCCATAAACCCCATTCTTACCACTCGCATAATTTAGGGCTCATTAAGAACTAATTTGGGCCCATAGTCCCAAATTTAGATCTCCAATATTTTTTTTGTTTAAATAGTGTTTGCGCTAGCTTAACGTTAAGCTGGCCGAACATTGCTGTAAAACGTACTAAAAATGATTTTACAGAAAATTCAATGATACAATTTAGGGCTCATTTAGAGCTCTGGGAATATGATAATCCAAATTTGAAAAAAAATGTGTAAACAATTTTTATTTAAATAATCCCAGGCCTCACAGTCCCTATGAGATAAAATATAGGGACTGAATTTAGAGGAATTTAAGGGAAAAGAGAAGAATTCGATGAAATTCATAAAAATGCAAGGTGAATTAAAGACATTCAAATGAATTTAAAACAATTTTTAAAAAATATGAAAAAACTTGATTGAATTCAGTAACATTTTTTAATGAGCTTAGAAAAATTCAAGGGAATTCAACAGAATTTGATAAAATGCCTAAAAATTCAAGGCGCGGTTAAAAGAATTTAGGATCAATTAAATAAATACTTTGAGAAATTCAAACAAATCCATTGAATTAAATAGAATTGAGTGAATGTAGAAGAATTCAAGTAAATTAAAAAAATGCAAGAGAATTCCAAATTTTTTAAAAGAATTCAGGGTGAACTCCAAAAAAATTTCATATCTCTTAAAATCTTTGAAACCCTACTAATTTCTAACCCCAGAAGTGACTAATGACTCCACAAAAATTCAAGTTAAATTCAAAAGAATTCAAATGAATTGAAAAAAATTTCAAAATCGAAACAATTCCATTGATTACAATAAAATTTGAGTCGATTTAGAGAAATTTAAATCCATAAAAAGTCAGACTGAATTTAAAAAGCAATCAAGTGAATTGCAAAAAATTCAAAAATATGAAAAAATTCATTGAACTGAGTAGAATCAAGCGAATTTAAAAGAATTTAAAAGAATTCAGGATAAATTAAGAATTTGAGGCGAATTCTAAATGAATTTCAAGAAATATTTGAAAATCTCTCCAAATCTTTGAAACCCTACGAAATCCCCCACTTCTTGTGAATAAATTCTTTGAAATCCATTAAAATATTAAAATCACTTAAAATCCCTTAAAATTATTAAAACCCTTGGAATCTTTTTAAATACCCTAAAATATTCCAAAGTCTTTGAAATCCCCTCAAACTATTGGAATAAAAAAAAAATCTGGGAATCTTTTGAAATTTCCTAAAATATTAAAAATCCTTTGATATCTTTTGAAATCCCTTGAAACTTTTTCAAGCTCTTTAAAATGCCTGGGAATCTTTTAAAATATCCTAAAATATTTCAAATCCTTTGATAATTTTATTAATTGATCCTTAGGATAAATTAAATAAAAACTATACAAAATTCAAAAAAATCCATTGAATTAAGTAGAATTGAGTAAATTTAGAAAAATTCAAGTGAAATAACAAAATTCAAAAGAATTTAAAAGAATTAAAAGCATTCAGGATAAATTAAGAAGAATTCAGGGTTTATTCCGAAAAGTAATTTCAAATCTCTTCAAATCATTGAAATTGAATATTGCAATCGCTTTGAAATCCCTTCAAATTATTGAAATCAATAAAAAATTTCTAAGAATCTTTTAAGATTCCCTAAAATATTTAAAACCCTTTGCAATCCTACAAAACACCTCACTTCTCGTGAATAAATTCTTCAGAATCCACTAAAAAACAAAAAAAAAATTGATTAGCAGTTTGAACTCGAAAGTTCATTGCCTCACTACCCGATTCGGGTAGTGTTTCTAGATGGATATTTACTACCAATGTGGGCCCACCACACCCACGACGGGCCAACAGCACGCAGTATTCCTGAAGGTCACCCATCCAAGTACTAACCGCGCCCAACAATGCTTAACTTCAGTGATCTTACGAGAACTGGTGTTTTCAGCGTGGTATCGCCGTTGGCATAGTTAACTAATATATAATATAAATATATAATAATATAAAAATATATAATATAAATATATAATAATAATTTAATAGTTAACCCATGAGTTAATTTATTGAAATAAAAGTGACATAGGGTACCTAGGGACCAAATCTTGAAAGTAGGGTACTTTAGGGACCTTAACTGAATATAGGGTACAATAGGGGATATAGGGACCGGTCTGTGAGGCCTGCAATCCTGGTGAAAATGAATTAAACAAATTTCTTTTCTTATCCAACGTTAAGGCTTATTTAGGGCTCCCCGAATATGATATTTGAACTTTAAAAAAAAATTGTTAAAACAAATTAACCAAAAAATTGTTTTTTTTTTCAATTTCCCTTGTATAATTTCGGCCAAATTTAAGGCTCCTGAAAAGTCGTCGACTGAAAGTCGTGCGATTTCTCCATTGCCTTTTTTTTGTTATATATGGTGTTGTGTCACCTTAACGTTATAAAAAATACGTGAAGAAAATCATAAAACCCATTCTTTCATGCAAGGGAAATGGAAGAAAAAGAAATTTTTTTGGTTTATTTGTTTAAACAATAATAATTGTTTAGACAATTTTTTTAATGTTCAAATATCATATTCGGGGAGCCCTAAATGAGCCTTAACGTTGGGTAAGAAAATAAATTTGTTTAATTCATTTTTAGTAGGATAGTTATAACATTTTTTTTTTAATTTTGATTATCATATTCTCAGAGCCCTAAATCAGCCATAAATTATTGTATAAGGTGAATTGTCTGTAAAATCATTTTTAGTACTTTTTACAGCAATGTTCGGCTAGCTTAACGTTAAGCTAGCGCAAACACTATTTTTTACAAAAAAGCCCTAAATTTGGGAAAATGGGCCAAATTAGCCCTAAATGAGCCCTAAATTATGAATAAGCTTACATCTCTATACCTAAATAGTTTTGTGCCAGCTTAACATACCTAGAAAAATTGGTTCCTAATTAATAAAAAATTTACAAATAGAACCGGTAACTGAAAATAAATAAAAAACGAGTCTTAAACAATTGTTGGGATAATCCTACTACAGCAACAAACTAGGCTCTTAGTTGGTTCGGAAAAGCGTGGATTACTCAGCGTTCTGGTGGCAAAGTTGTTAAAAGCATCCAGACCACGAACAAACTTTGAAATCGATAATTGAATCGGCCTTTGCGGAAACAGGGTGTACGCCCTTATTAAGGTTCTACTACTTCCGTCTAACGTTGATAAGCTTCTTCTCCTCCTCCTTCAAAAAATTAGCAATATTACCTCCCTTGTGCTGACAAAAATGAATTATAAATGAAGAGTTGCAGGGAAAAAGTAGATAACCAACATTTTCACCGAAAATGGGGTTTTTGCATTAATAAATCATTGAAAAAACAAATACACGATGTATTAAAAGAATTTGATCGAAATCTCATTTTTAATATAGTAATATAGCATGGCAAATCAAAAATAGATAACTGACTCTCTGTACTTGTCTCCCATCTTGTTCTGCTTCTTTTTAGGGTTTCGTAGCCCCAGGCAGAAACCCTTATATTTTCGGTCGGTTATCCATTTGTTCGTCCACTCCTTCGTACCTTTTTCCAAGAAGGAAAGTGAGGGAAAGTGAATTAGGGCAAGTGAGAGAAAGTGAGGGGCGGAGAGGTAGGGGAAGTGAGGAGAGAAGAATTAAGGGATATTAGGGGACATTATGGAAGGGAAAGTAGGGAAGGTTGGGGAAAAAGGGGAGGGGAAGTAGGTGAATTCAGAAGAGGGGTACTGAGGGGAAATGAGGGGAGTAGAAGTAAGCGAAATGAGGGGAGGCGTAGCAGCGGAAGTATGGTGGAACGAGGGGTGGGAAAAAAGGAGAAGTGATATGAAATTAGGGAACAGAGTAGAGGAAGTGAGTGGAAGTGAGGGGAAGTAAGAAAAATGATTGGGAGTGAGGGCCGGTAGTAAAGGGAAGTGAAGGGAAGGATAGTAGGTTAGTGCTAATGAGTAGGAGAGAGTGAGTGAGGACTAAGAAAGGGAAGTAGGGAAAGAGGAATTTTAGATGTAGAAGTGAGGAGAGGGGGGAGTAGAGAAGAACGAAGTTGTAGACGAAAGGGCAAGCGGTGGGTAAAATGAAGAAAGTCTTTGAGTGGAGGAGAGGGGTGAGGAGAAAGGAGGGGTTAAGTATGGTAAATGATAGGAAGTGAGGGCGGGTAGTGAAGGGAAATTAGGGGAAGGACAATAGGGTAGCGCAAATAAACCGGGAGAAGAAGTGAGGGCTGAGGAGGAAGTAGGAGAAAAGGAATGTTAGCTGTAGAAATGAGGAATTGAGATCAAGCGGTGGGTGTAGTGAGTGGACAGAAAGTAGGTGAATTGAAGAGAGGGGGAGTGAGGAGAAGTGCGGGTAGGGAAGTAAGGGAAACGAGAAGAGTGAAAGTAGAAGAAATTATCGGAGGACTAGAAGAGAATGTCAGAGGAAATGAGATGTGGAGAAGTAGGCGGAAGTAAGATAGAATGAGGGTATGGATGTGGAAGGGAGAGCAAGCAGTGAGTGAAGAGTGGGGAGAGGAAGTAGGTGAATTATAGTGAGAGAAAATTCAGGAAAGTGAGGGGAAATGAGGGAAGAGATAGTACGGGAAATTAGGAAAGGAGGAGTAGGGATAGAGAAGACCAATTAGGGGAGCAGAAGTATAGAAAGTGAGATGGAATAAGAGGTGAATTAGTAGAAGAAGTGATGTGAAATTACGGAGAAGAAGCAAGAAAAATAATTGGAAGTGAGGGCGGGTAGTGATGGGAAGTGAGGAGAAGGACACCAGGGAAGTCCGGGTGAGTAGGGAAGGGGAAGTGTGGGCTGGAAAAGGGAAGTAAAGGAAGAGGAATGTTAGCTCTGGCAGTGAGGAGAGGGGGGAAGTAGAGGAGGAAGAAGTTGCCGAAGGAAGGGGAAGCAGAATGATGAAGTGAGAGTTGGGGAAGTAGAGGTAGTAGAAGTAGATGGGTGAAAGTAGAGGGGTAGAAGATGGGGTAGAGTATGGGAGGGAGGGGGGGGGTAACGACTTAATTGACCTCTTAATAGGCTACGGAACCTTTTTTTGCGTCAAGGCTATTTATTTTGTTTAATCATCGAAATAAATAGACAAAGAGCTTCAAATTAAGGTTCTCTTCGATAATATAATATTTTTATTTCTTGTTTCTGCTTAGTAGCCTATCCTGAATGTTCCTCTTTCTAAAAGTTTTTAAATGCAGTAAGATAATCAAATACTTCTTTTTTCAAAATAAAATTCCTTGAATAATACTATTTACCGTTTTTTTTTCATCACCAAAGTACCAATCCAATTATAACCAAAAATCGTATATGTTAAATTTTCTACAAAAAACCACTTGTTAAAACTTTTTTTCACTCAATTTCTGGGCTTGCCATTAGGAACGATATTTCTTGAAAATGATTATCGTTGATTTATAAAATATATATACTTTCCTTCTTTTTATAGACCACTAATGATATAATATTCATGTTAAGAATGTTAAAAATTGATTTTTTTTTAAATTTAAAATTCAACTACTTGGGTAAAAGTTATTAAGAAGCATTTTTTTGATTGAAGATTCATGATTTTAGTTAAAATTTCTTCTCTTTGGTTAAAAGTAGTTTTTTATTTGACAATTAATTTTTTTAGCTGAAAATTTCACTATTCCAGTTAAAGATTCATCATTTTAATTCAAAATTAAAATACTTGAGTAAAGTTGAACTAATTTGTTAAAAATGTATTTTTTTGATTGAGTGTTCATCTCTTTGTTTACAAATTTACCTATTCTATTGGAAACTCTTTTTACATTCTCATTCTAATGAGAAGGTATTGGTTTTATGTAAAATTTGACATAGTCGGTTTTCATCAAATCTCCACGTTTCGAGACCCCCTGAGCTAGAAAAAACGATTTTTACGAAGGTGTCTGTCTGTCTGTAGTCTGTAGTCTGTCTGTCTGTCTGTCTGTCTGTCTGTAGCCACGATAACTTTCGAAAAAATGATCAGATTTGATTGAGCTTTGGCACACTTTTTTATGGCCCAAAAATAGAGAACGAGTTCGTTAACCAGCTATTTTGGATGAAAATCCAAAAAGTGAGCACATTTTGAAAATTTTTGAGACCACTTTTTTGGAAGATTTGAAAATTCTATGTACGGTTATTAGTAGTACGCAAAATGACGAACAAAATATTCTTATGACTTTTCGTGATAAAAAAAAAAATTACTGGAGTTATAGCATTTTCAAAATTCCAAAAAACAAACGAAAATGAACATTTTAAGCCGAAAAACGCACGATATGAAAAAAAGTCAAGAGGAGAAAAACGTTGATTCCTGAACACCCTATAATATTTTCATAACAACTTTTTGAATTTTTCGAAAAATAAAAAATTCAAATTTTGATCGCACAAAAAATTAATGAAAAATCAAAAAAGCCATTTTGCTGTAAAACTATGCAAGATAGCAGAAAATATCATCTAACCAAAATTGTGCACCTAAAAAAGATCTACAAATTTCTTATCATTCACTTTTTGATATGACGCGTAGTTTTTGTTTTATTCGTAAAAAACAGCATTGAAAATAGAAAAATCAAATTTTCAGACGAATATTACCAGCTACGAAAAAATGACCAAAACAAAATTTGTTCATCCAAGGAAGAGGTACAAATTTATTGTGACTCATGTTTCGATAGGATGCGTGGTTTTCGTTTTATTCGTGAAAATAACATTGACAGTAAAAAAAATCAAATTTTTGAAAAAACAATGCAAGGTACAAAAACATATAAATGAACAAAAATTGTGCATTCAAAAAAGACTTACACACCCGTAATCAATTTTTGTGGTAAGAATATATTCAAAATGAAAAATTTAACTTTTTTGATGAACGGCACAAGCTAAAATAAAATGTTAACTAATAAAATTTGTCGCCTGAATTATATCATTACTTTTCATTTGAAATCAAATACAAATTTAGTAATTTGTATATGAAGAACATATAATACGAAGCACAAAGTGCGCGCTCAGTGTATTTACCAAATCGCACGCCGTAAGTGCGCTCAAACTTTTTTGTTTCTATCATACGGTTCAAATGATTTTCAAATCAAATATCGAGCGCGAAGCGCGAATGTCTGGATGAGAATGTGTTCCTTAAGGTCGATAGAACCTTGAGTAAATAAAGTTCCTTTTCAGTCTAAAATAAAAATAAATTTAACAATCACTTAATATGTAGAGGTTTTGATAAATTTATAATATTTGCAAACAAACTTTTTCTTTTCATCGATGTCGAACACGAAGTTCAAAAATCTAGAGGAGCCTAGCGTAAAGCGCGATGCAAATACGCCCGAGCGCGTAGCGCGAGGTGAACACATAATCGAGCGCGAAGCGCGAGATAAATATATGATCGAGCGCGAAGCGCGAGATCCAACAGTCGCGCGCCCTAGGCGCGCTCAAACTTGCGAGCGAAGCGAGCCGCGCGCGAAGCGCGCCATGAGAATGTGCCCGCGAAGCGGGCAGATTTTTTTTATTGATCTTGTTAGTTGCAAATTAGTTTTTTTTTTGTAGGAAACGAATTTTATTGGTTTAAAATGTTCTCTTTTTTTGTTAAAAATGCGACTGTTTGGTTGTAAATCATCTTTTTTGTCGAAAATATTCATATTTTCAGATTGAAAATTAAACGGTTTTACAGAGAAGTCATCTTTTGGCTTGAAAGTTCAGCAATTTGGATGAACATTTTCTTCTTCACTGAAAAACCTCTATTCGTAAAAAATTCGTCTTGTTGATTAGAAAATTTAATAGGCCTGAAAAATTCCTTACTATATTTTCGTGATTTTGTAAATAATGAGCAGTTTTAAAAATTATGAGATGGAGAATTGTACAAGGACTATTTAGTTTTCTACCACCCTAAATAAAAAAAAATTCTTAATGGTTTCACATCTTCAATATTTTTAGGGAAAGCATGATTCTATAATTTTATCCAAATATTATATTTAAAAACCTATTGTAGAAAACTTTTTTTGTTATTCCTGTAAATTTTCGATTTTGTTTCTTATCCAGTTGTCATTCTGCCGTTCGTTATCAATTGTCAATTTATGTTGCCAATTTATTCACTTATGAGCTGAAACCCTTTAAGAAGACTCACCTGCAACAAAAATAAAGAAATTTTTATGAATTAAAAATCATTCCAGGCCTCAGACAAATTTGATAAAGTGAAAATAGTGGCAATAGTAGAATGCATTTTTAAAAATATTTATTCCAGGGCTTAATTTTTTTTTTAATCTGGTATACAATATATAATATACATTTCCTATGATATCCGTTTAAATCCTTAAAGAACCCCTGAAATCGGTTGAGATCTTCTAAAAAATCCTGAAAATATCGTAAATTTTTTTGAATACCTTGAAATCCGAAAAGTACCTTTAAATTGCATTTAGTTTATTCCCTAAAGTTAAATAGGAATAGGTGACAATCCCTTGAAATCTTTTAAATATAAATGCTATCCCAGATATCTTCTTAAAATCCTTTGAAATTTTCGGAAATCCTACGAAATTCTCTAAGAACCCTTAAACATTTTGAAGTATTCCAAAATGCCCTAAACTCTTCAAACCCCTTTGAAATCTCTTGAAATGGATGAAAAAAAATTAATCTTGTGGAATCCCCAGTAATCCCACAAGCATAAAAAATAAATCCCTAGTAATCCCTCGAAAAACTAAGTAAAATCTCGTACAACATGTTGAAATCTGTACCATCTTTCAAAATTACTTAAAAAGTTACAGAATCTCTCAAATCCCTCAAATATTGTAAAATTATTTGAAGTCCCTTTAAATTTGGTAAATATTGTAGAAAATCTTGAAAATTTTGAAATCTTTATAAATACACTATACTCTAAAATAAAATAAACAAAAATACTAAAAAATAAATAAAACCCTCAGAAAAATATTTGTTTTAGATTGAAGAAATCGTTTAAAATAATTTGTGTCATATAACCAAAAACAATTAAAAAATATAAACATTCATATTGAATTAAAGAAAAATATTTATTGGAACCCAAAACCGTTTCTTTGAAACAAAGAAATTTATTTGAATCAAGGAAATTTTCTTTGACTGAGAGCCAATGAATAATTTTCCTTTGGTTCAAAGTATTTTTCTTTGAATCAAATAATATTTTTTTGGGTGAATCCTTAGAAATCTTCAAAATCCGTTAAATGTTATGAAATCGCTATAAATATTTCGAAATCCCTCACAACATTTTGAAATTTTTAATATTTTTGAAATGCATTCAAAAATGATGAAATCTTTAAAATCCGCAACGTTCTCTAGAAAATCTTCGAAATTCCAGAAAATCCTTTGATATCATTGATATTCTTTTAAAATTCTTTGACATCCTTTGAAATCCATTGCAATTTTGCAAACCTTTAGAGTCCATGGAGATAAAATCCCTTGAAATACTTTGAAATACCATGAATAATTTAAAAATTTTTAATACCTCTGAAAATTTCTTCAAAAATTTTAAAAACTTTCATATCAGATGAAACTTCTTGAAATCTCTCAAAATCGATTGAAATCTTTTAAATTCGATGAAATCACTTGTAATCTTTCAAAATATACTAAAAGCACTGAACACCCACCAAAATTATTGCAAATCCTTAAAATCAGTTAACAACTTTCAAACCCCTTGAAATCTGTTGAAATCTATAAAATCTCTTAAAATATTTTGAAATCTATGTTATTTCAGTTTGAAGTAATGTTTTTGGGCAAAGTGAAAAAATAGTTTTTATATTCCTTGATACATTTAGAAATCCTACAGAATTCTTTGTTATTCCTTAAAACTTTTCGAATTTCTTGAAATTCTTTGGAATTCTTGAAAATGTATAATTATAAAAAATATATAATCGTGAAAATCCATTATAATACGTAAAAATCGTTTGAAATCCCTGGAATATAAATTAAACTTAATCATTGAAGTTCTCTAAAAAAACCATTCAGATCCCTAGAAATCTTTTTAATCCTTGGAGATTCAATAAAATCCTTTGAATGGTAGTTTCTTGAATATCCCTTGAAAATTCATTTCAATCAATTTATTTTCGAAAGTTCTCTGGAAATCCCTTAAAATCGAGCTAAAAATCTTTGGAAATCCTAAAAAAATTCTTTGAACTTTCTTGAAGTTTTTGAAACCTCTTGAAATTCTTTAGAATCTGTTAAAATAGCTTAAAATCTTTAAAATCTTTTAAATTTGAAATATTCAGGCCATGTGAGCGTGACCTCAAATTTTTTAAACATTTTTTTCAAAATCAAACTACGTTCACACGAAACGCGATATCGAGTTGAAAATTTGGGAAACTAAATATGAAGCACTAAGAAACGCGGGTCTAGTCCTAAATTTTTATAAGTATAAAAAAAAATTTTATAACAAAATTTTTTTTTCTTTTTTCATAATTATAAAAATTTAGGACCAGACCCGCGTTTCTTAGTGCTTCATATTTAGTTTCCCAAATTTTCAACTCGATATCGATTCGTGACCCTAAATCTCTGAAAAAACATAAAAATTTCAAATTATCCAATAAATTATTGCAAATGTCATACATGTTTTGTGGCAATGCTTTTCGTTTGAAATTAGCACTTTTTTAAAAAGACTTTTAAAACAAAATCATAAAGTTTTGAGGAAGACTTACAATTTCTAAAAAATTTTAGGTTGTGTTTTTTTTAAGGAAATTAGCATTCTTGAACAATTTTAGGTAACATTAGCGTTTTACGCCAAAAATTGGTATTAAAAAAAAAATCATTGTAGTTCAAACAAGATTTTCAATTTTAGAACAGATTCAGGTCATAATCATGTTTTCCAAAAAAATGGGTTATTTTAAACAAAAATTAAATAAATGATAAACAATTATATTTCAAAGAAGATTTACAACTTTTAACAATTTTAGATTATTTTAGCTTTTCAATACGTTTTAACTAGAAATCGGTACAGATTTCAAAGAAGTTTCACAATTTCAGAATAATTTTAGATTATTTAAAAAATTTTCACCGGCAATCCGTTACTTTAATCCAATAAACATTAGGTTTAAATAAAGATTTTCATTCTTCAACATTTTTTGTTTTGTTATATTAGTGTTTTTGTCTAAAATTGCGATTATTGATAAAAAATCATTAAACTTCAAAGAATGTTTACAATATTTGAATAATAATGTGTATTAGTGTTTTTCATCAGAAATTTGAAACAACATTAAAAATTTTTTTTGATTAACAATTAAATTTTAAACAAAAATGAAACTTATAATTTTGAACAACTTTAGGTTTTCTTTTCTTTTTGGTTTGGAAATGTAGCTCTTTTTGTGAAAGTTTGATCTTTTTGTTAAAAATTCAACTGCCTCGTTAAAAATACAATTTTTCGGTTAAAAATCAATCCTTTTTGTTTGAAAATTCAACTTTTTTGCTGGAAGTTGGAAATTCATGTTTTTGATTGAAAATCTAAATATTTTGTTCAAGTTTTTGTTGTTGAAAATCAATTTGTTAAATGAAAATGCAACTACTTTAGTTGAATATTCATCATTTTGGGTAAAAATTAGTCTCTGGTTGAAAATTTAACTACTTTGTTGAAAATTACTTCTTTTAATAAAAAATTATTGCTTTAAACTGAAAATTGAACTATTCCATTTTTGGTGGAAATTTTATGATTTTTTATTTGAAAATTCAACTATTCGGTTAAACATTCCTAAATTTTGTTAAAAAATCAACTACTAGGGTGAAAGTTGAACTACTTTGTTAAAAATACATTTTTTTATTGAAGATACATAATCTTAAATGAAGTTTAGATGAAAAATAAATAAAATTAATTTGGGTGCCATATTTCATTCAATTTGAAACTCTTTAAATTTATAACATTTAAGTAATATTTGTAAACCATAAAGATGAATTTTCAAATAAAAAGAGATAATTTACAACAACAAAAAATTAATTTGTTACAAAGTTAAACTTTCAACCAAGTAGTTGAATTCACAACCAAACCATAATTTCTCAACAAAAACTGTAATAGTGAATATTTCCATGAAAAAATAATTTAATTTTTCAATCAAAAAACGGTTAAATTTATCCAAAAAGGACGAATTTTCAATAAAATAGTTACATTTTCGAACAAAGAAATGAATTTTAAACTGAATTGATGAATCTTCAAACAGAAAAATTAATGTTTAATAAATAGTTGAATTTTCAACCATAAATATGAATCTTCAACCAAGAAGATTAATTTTTTACCAAAGAATGCAACTTTTCAACTAAAGATATGAATTTTCAACCAAATAGTTGAATCTTCATCTAAAAAATATCGAAATTCAACCAAAAACAGTTGAATTCATCTAAAAAAGACATTTTTTCAACAAAATAATTTAATCCTCAACCAAAACATATTAATTGTCAACAAAATGTTAATTGTTCACCAAATTGTTGAATTTTCAATCCAAAAAATATGCTTTCTTAACAAAAAATGTGATAGTTGATATTTCAATATAAAAATATTGCAATTCTTAATGAAAAACAGTTTAATTCATCCAAAAAGGACGAATTTTCAACAAAAAAGTTTAATTCTGTATCCCGAAAATATGAATTTTCAACAACAAAAATTAAACTTAAACGAAATATTTGATTTTTTAACCAAATAGATGAATTTCCTATGAAGAAAATTAATTTACTGCCAAAAAAATACGAATTTTCAATTAGCTAGTTACATTTTCAAAAATTTTTACCTCTTCTTTGGTAAAAATTTTAGGTAAACATTTTCAACCAAAAAGAGTTGAATTTCTTCAAAAAAAGAAACGACTTTTCAACAAAATATTTGAATCCTCAACCAAAACATATTACTTGTCAACAAAATACATAAATTTTCCAGAAAAAGTTACATTTCAACCAAAGAGATGAATTTATAACAAATTAGTTCAACTTTAAACCAAGTAGTAAAATTTTCTATTAAAAAGATCAATTCTGAACAAAAATGTAATATTTTATATTTAAACTAAAAAATATTTCAGTTTTAAATAAGAAAGAGTGGAATTAATAAGAAAAACGAATTTTTAACAAAATAGTTTAATCATGAATCAAATCAGATTTAGTTCTCCACCGAAAAAGTTACATTTTTAACCATAAAAGATTAATTTTCTACCAAAAGAGATAAATTTTGAAACATTTTTTAAACTAACTCAAATTATTCAGTGATGGGGGGGGGGTAATTTTTAAACCCAACGCCTGCACGGGTATTTTCAAGAGCCTGTAATTTCCGTTCTATTTTAGCGATTTGAATTTTTATGAGGGGTTTCGAAAGGTTATTTTGCACTCTTTTATTCTATTTTATTAACGAAAAAAATGAAAAAATTTTAAAGCATTTTTAAAACAATTTAGTTGTTTATTTAACTTTTTTCGCAATTTAGGGTATTTTCATTTTTTCTCAAATAGTCTTAAAATAAATAATAAAAAGAAAGTTACAGACTTTTGAAAATACCCGTGGGGTGGTAATCGTGGTCTATAAATTTGTCGATTAGGTACTGTTGAATAGGTGAACATATTCCCAGAATTTGAAGAAAAGCAAAGCACAAGACATGATTTAGTGTTTATTAATTTTATATCCTAATTTAAAAATTGCACAAGGCAAAACAAAATAATAATTGTGCGCGAAGCGGGCATGTTTTTTTTCAAATCTAAAAATTCGTTAAAGATTCTATAAAATCCCTAAGGTCTGGTAAAATCCCAAAAAATCCCTTGAAATACTTTGAAATCCCACAAATTATCTTGAAATTTGTAATATATTTTAAAATTTCCTCAAAAATTGTGAAAACTTTGAAATCCTTCAAATCCTTTTTAAATTTCAGCAAAGAAGATTGAAAAAATGTTTGTAGGCAAAGTGAAAAAATAGTTGCTTTAGCGAGCAATTTGAGAAAATAGTACCGTCAGTGTATTTTTTTTTCAAAATAGAGACCTGAATAATTAGTACTCAAATACAAAATAATGCATCACTAAAATGATAAAAAAATTGTAGACTAATTGTAAAAAAAACTTTGAAAAAAAAGTTAACAAAACCATAGTCAGATTGGAATAAATAAAAGGAGTGGAATAATAAAGAAGGGACTTATAATGAAATTGTGGTTGGAGTTATTTACATTCGTTGTTTCGCTTTATGAAATTTTTGGTAGGATCGCAAATGATCAGTATGATGACAATGCCAGCATGCTTCTACGTAAATATGAGTTTCGCAATTTTAGCCGTTTCATTTTGCACGCTATTTATTTCCCAGGCTCGAAAATTTGCATAGCGATGGTGCGCAATCCGGAAGCAGATGGCACAGCAGCATAATCGTAGAAATTATGCATGAAGAGGCGATTTGCGCTAGGACACTTCTTAAATGCATTTCTTGTTCGAAACTCTCATAAATATCACGTTTTCTTCATAATAGCGTGTCATCTGAGTCCTAAAAGTCAATTTTCCCTCCAAGATTGACGAAAAAATGTTCGAAAATTTATCATCAAATTATTATTGTTATTAATTTTGAAAATTCCACTGAATTTTCCCTAACTATTTTTTCATTTTCCCTGACCATTAACATATATGTTCAGGCGTGGATCCAGGGGGGGGGGGGGGGGGGCGCCACCCGGGCCCCCCCCCCCCCCCCCCCCCCCCCCCCTACAAAAAAAAAAAAAAAAAAAAAAAAAAAAAAAAATTTGGAGAGAGAAA